>JAVKPL010011465.1:0-49659 GCA_032173675.1 Gastrolobium villosum | reverse complement strand
ACGGAATTCGTTTTACGTCAAAAACCTTCAACGGATTTCCTTTTTCGTCGAAAAACTTCACAAAATCAATTTCTTTTGCATTTATTTTATTCATCCGTTTTGAACGGAATCCATTTTCCTTCGAAAAACAATACAAAATCAATTTCTTTTGCATTTATTTTATTCATCAGTTTTCGACGGAATCCGTTTTCCGTCAAAAAACTTCACAAAATGAATTTCTTTTCCATTTATCTTATTCATCCGTTTTTGACGGAATTCATTTTCCGTCCAAAATCATCGACGAAATCCATTTTCCGCCGAAAAACTTCACAAATCAATTTCTTTTGCATTTATTTTACTCATCCATTTTCGACGGAATCCGTTTTCCGTCGAAAAACTTCGCAAAATCAATTTCTTTTCCTATTTATTTTATTCATCCATTTTCGACGAATTTCATTTTCCGTAAAAAATCTTCGACGGATTTCCTTTTTCGTCGAACAACTTCACAAAATCAATTTCATTTGCATTTATTTTATTCATCTGTTTTCAACGGAATCCATTTTGCTTCGAAAAACATCACAAAATCATATCTTTTGCTTTTATTTTATTCATCCATTTTCGACGGAATCCGTTTTCCGTCGAAAAACTTCACAAAATCAATTTCTTTTGCATTTATTTTATACATCCATTTTTGACGAAATTCATTTTCCGTCGAGAATCTTCGACGGAATCCATTTTCCATCGAAAAACTTTACAAAATCAATTTCTTTTGCATTTATTGTATTCATCCATTTTCGATGGAATTCATTTTCCGTCAAAAATCTTCGACGGAATCCATTTTCCGTAAAAAAAGTTCTACGGAATCCATTTTCCGTCTAAAAACTTCACAAAATTAATTTCTTTTGCATTTATTTTATTCATCTGTTTTCGACGGAATTTGTTTTCCGTCGAAAAACTTCACAAAATCAATTTCTTTTGCTTTTATTTTAATCATCCGTTTTCGACGGAATACATTTTTCGTCAAAAATCTGCGACGGAATCCATTTTTCGTCGAAAAACTTCATAAAATCAATTTCTTTTGCATTTATTTTATTCATCCATTTTCGACGGAATCCGTTTTCCATCAAAAAAATTCACAATATCAATTTCTTTTGCATTTATTTTATTCATCAATTTTCGACGGAATCCATTTTCCGTGAAAAAAACTTCACAAATTCTTTTGCGTTTATTTTATTCATCCATTTTCGACGGAATTCATTTTCCGTCAAAAATCTTCGACAGAATCCATTTTCCGTCGAAAAACTTGACAAAATCAATTTCTTTTGCATTTATTTTATTCATCCGTTTTCGATGGAATCCATTTTCCACAGAAAAACTTTACAAAATAAAATTATTTTCCAATTTATTTTATTCATCCGTTTTCGACGGAATTCGTTTTCCGTCAAAAATCTTAGACTGATTTCCTTTTTCGTCGAAAAACTTCACAAAATCAATTTCTTTTGCATTTATTTTATTCATCCATTTTCGACGAAATTCATTTTCCGTCAAAAATCAGCGACGGAATCCATTTTCCATCGAAAAACTTCACAAAATCAATTTCTTTTGCATTTATTTTACTCATCCATCTTCTACGGAATCAATTTTCCGTTGAAAAACTTCACAAAATCAATTTCTTTTGCATTTATTTTATTCATTCGTTTTCGACGGAATCCCTTTTCCTTCGAAAAACATTACAAAATCAAATTATTCTCCAATTTATTTTATTCATCCGTTTTCGACGGAATTGGTTTTCCGTCAAAAATCTTCGATTGATTTCCTTTTTAGTCGAAAAACTTCCCAAAATCAATTTTTTTTCCAATTATTTTATTCATCCGTTTTCAACGGAATCCATTTTCCTTCGAAAAACAATACAATCAATTTCTTTTGCATTTATTTTATTAATCCATTTTTGACGGAATACATTTTCCGTCTAAAATCTTCGTCGGAATCCATTTTCCGTCAAAAAACTTCACAAAATCAATTTCTTTTGCATTTATTTTTTTCATCCATTTTCGATGGAATCCATTTTCCGTCGAAAAACTTTACAAAATCAATTTCTTTTCCAATTTATTTTATTCATCCGTTTTTGACTGAATTCGTTTTACGTCAAAAATCTTCAACGGATTTCCTTTTTCGTCGAAAAACTTCACAAAATCAATTTCTTTTGCATTTATTCTATTCATCCATTTTCGACGGAATTCATTTTTCGTCAAAAATCTTCGACGGAATCCATTTTTCCTCGAAAACTTCACAAAATCAATTTCTTTTGCATTTATTTTATTCATCCATTTTCGACGGAATCCGTTTTCCATCAAAAAATTTCACAATATCAATTTCTTTTGCATTTATTTTATTCATCAATTTTCGACGGAATCCATTTTCCGTGAAAAAAACTTCACAAATTCTTTTGCGTTTATTTTATTCATCCATTTTCGACGGAATTCATTTTCCGTCAAAAATCTTCGACAGAATCCATTTTCCGTCGAAAAACTTGACAAAATCAATTTCTTTTGCATTTATTTTATTCATCCGTTTTCGATGGAATCCATTTTCCACAGAAAAACTTTACAAAATAAAATTATTTTCCAATTTATTTTATTCATCCGTTTTCGACGGAATTCGTTTTCCGTCAAAAATCTTAGACTGATTTCCTTTTTCGTCGAAAAACTTCACAAAATCAATTTCTTTTGCATTTATTTTATTCATCCATTTTCGACGAAATTCATTTTCCGTCAAAAATCAGCGACGGAATCCATTTTCCATCGAAAAACTTCACAAAATCAATTTCTTTTGCATTTATTTTACTCATCCATCTTCTACGGAATCAATTTTCCGATGAAAAACTTCACAAAATTAATTTCTTTTGCATTTATTTTATTCATTCGTTTTCGACGGAATCCCTTTTCCTTCGAAAAACATTACAAAATCAAATTATTCTCCAATTTATTTTATTCATCCGTTTTCGACGGAATTGGTTTTCCGTCAAAAATCTTCGATTGATTTCCTTTTTAGTCGAAAAACTTCACAAAATCAATTATTTTTCCAATTATTTTATTCATCCGTTTTCAACGGAATCCATTTTCCTTCGAAAAACAATACAATCAATTTCTTTTGCATTTATTTTATTAATCCATTTTTGACGGAATACATTTTCCGTCTAAAATCTTCGTCGGAATCCATTTTCCGTCAAAAAACTTCACAAAATCAATTTCTTTTGCATTTATTTTTTTCATCCATTTTCGATGGAATCCATTTTCCGTCGAAAAACTTTACAAAATCAATTTCTTTTCCAATTTATTTTATTCATCCGTTTTTGACTGAATTCGTTTTACGTCAAAAATCTTCAACGGAATCCTTTTTCGTCGAAAAACTTCACAAAATCAATTTCTTTTGCATTTATTCTATTCATCCATTTTCGACGGAATTTATTTTTCGTCAAAAATCTTCGACGGAATCCATTTTTCGTCGAAAAACTTAACAAAATCAATTTCTTTTGCATTTATTTTATTCATCCATTTTCGACAGAATTCATTTTCCGACAAAAATCTTCGACGGAATCCATTTTCTGTCGAAAACTTCACAAAAACAATTTCTTTTGCATTTATTTTATTCATCCGTTTTCGACGGAATCCATTTTGCTTCGAAAAACTTTACAAAATCAAATTGTTTTCCAATTTATTTTATTCATCCATTTTCGACGGAATTCGTTTTCCGTCAAAAATCTTCATCTGATTTCCTTTTTAGTCGAAAAACTTCACAAAATCAATTTCTTTCCATTTATTTTATTCATCCATTTTCAACGGAATCCATTTTCCATCGAAAAACAACACAAAATCAATTTCTTTTGCATTTATTTTATTCATCCATTTTCGACGGAATTCATTTTCCGTCAAAAATCTTCGACGGAATCCATTTTCCGTCGAAAATCTTCACAAAATCAATTTCTTTTGCAGTTTTTTTATTCATCCATTTTCGACGGAATTCATTTTCCGTAGAAAAACTTCACAAAACAAATTTCTTTTTCATTAATTTTATTCATCCATTTTCGACGGAATACATTTTCCGTCAAAAATCTTCGACGGAATCTGTTTTCTGTCGAAAAACTTTACAAAATCAATTTCTTTTCCAATTTATTTTATTCATCCATTTTTAACGGAATTCGTTTTACGTCAAAAACCTTCAACGGATTTCCTTTTTCGTCGAAAAACTTCACAAAATCAATTTCTTTTGCATTTATTTTATTCATCCGTTTTGAGCGGAATCCATTTTCCTTCGAAAAACGATACGAAATCAATTTCTTTTGCATTTATTTTATTCATCAGTTTTCGACGGAATCCGTTTTCCGTCAAAAAACTTCACAAAATGAATTTCTTTTCCATTTATCTTATTCATCCGTTTTCGACGGAATTCATTTTCCGTCCAAAATCATCGACGAAATCCATTTTCAGCCAAAAACTTCACAAATCAATTTCTTTTGCATTTATTTTACTCATCCATTTTCGACGGAATCCGTTTTCCGTCGAAAAACTTCACAAAATCAATTTCTTTTCCTATTTATTTTATTCATCCGTTTTCGACGAATTTCATTTTCCGTAAAAAATCTTCGACGGATTTCCTTTTTTGTCGAACAACTTCACAAAATCAATTTCATTTGCATGTATTTTATTCATCTGTTTTCAACGGAATCCATTTTGCTTCGAAAAACAACACAAAATCATATCTTTTGCTTTTATTTTATTCATCCATTTTCGACGGAATCCGTTTTCCGTCGAAAAACTTCACAAAATCAATTTCTTTTGCATTTATTTTATACATCCATTTTCGACGAAATTCATTTTCGACGAAATTCATTTTCCGTCGAAAATCTTCGACGGAATCCATTTTCCATCGAAAAACTTTACAAAATCAATTTCTTTTGCATTTATTTTATTCATCCATTTTCGATGGAATTCATTTTCCGTCAAAAATCTTCGACGGAATCCATTTTCCGTCAAAAATGTTCTACGGAATCCATTTTCCGTCGAAAAACTTCACAAAATTAATTTCTTTTGCATTTATTTTATTCATCCATTTTCGACGGAATTCATTTTCCGTCCAAAATCTTCGACGGAATCCATTTTCCGTCAAAAATCTTCTACGGAATCAATTTTCTGTTGAAAAACTTCACAAAATCAATTTCTTTTGCATTTATTTTATTCATCTATTTTCGACGGAATCCATTTTCCGTCGAAAAACTTCACAAAATCAATTTATTTTGCATTTATTTTATTCATCCATTTCGACGGAATTCATTTTCTGTCAAAATCTTCGATGGAATCCATTTTCGTCGAAAAACTTCCCAAAATCAATTTCTTTTGCATTTATTTTATTCATCCGTTTTCGGCGGAATACATTTTCCGTCAAAAATCTTCGATGGAATCCATTTTCTGTCGAAAACTTCACAAAATCATTTTCTTTTGCATTTATTTTATTCATCTATTTTCTACGGAATCCGTTTTCTGTCAAAAAACTTCGCAAAAACAATTTCTTTTGAATTTATTTTATTCATCCTTTTTCGACGGAATCCATTATAAATCAAAAAACTTCACAAAATCAATTTCTTTTGCATTTATTTTATTCATCCATTTTCGACGAAATTCATTTTCCGTCAAAAATCAGCGACGGAATCCATTTTCCATCGAAAAACTTCACAAAATCAATTTCTTTTGCATTTATTTTACTCATCCATCTTCTACGGAATCAATTTTCCGTTGAAAAACTTCACAAAATCAATTTCTTTTGCATTTATTTTATTCATTCGTTTTCGACGGAATCCCTTTTCCTTCGAAAAACATTACAAAATCAAATTTTTCTCCGATTTATTTTATTCATCCATTTTCGACGGAATTGGTTTTCCGTCAAAAATCTTCGATTGATTTCCTTTTTAGTCGAAAAACTTCACAAAATCAATTTTTTTTCCAATTATTTTATTCATCCGTTTTCAACGGAATCCATTTTCCTTCGAAAAACAATACAATCAATTTCTTTTGCATTTATTTTATTAATCCATTTTTGACGGAATACATTTTCCGTCTAAAATCTTCGTCGGAATCCATTTTCCGTCAAAAAACTTCACAAAATCAATTTCTTTTGCATTTATTTTTTTCATCCATTTTCGATGGAATCCATTTTCCGTCGAAAAACTTTACAAAATCAATTTCTTTTCCAATTTATTTTATTCATCTGTTTTTGACGGAATTCGTTTTACGTCAAAAATCTTCGACGGATTTCCTTTTTCGTCGAAAAACTTCACAAAATCAATTTCTTTTGCATTTATTCTATTCATCCATTTTCGACGGAATTCATTTTTCGTCAAAAATCTTCGACGGAATCCATTTTTCGTCGAAAACTTCACAAAATCAATTTCTTTTGCATTTATTTTATTCATCCATTTTCTACGGAATTCATTTCCCGTCAAAAATCTTCGACAGAATCCATTTTTCGTTGAAAAACTTCACAAAATTAATATCTTTTGAATTTATTTTATTCATCAGTTTTCGACGGAATCCGTTTTCTTTCGAAAAAATTTACAAAATCAATTTCTTTTTCAATTTATTTTATTAATCCGTTTTCCGTCAAAAATCTTCGACGGATTTCCTATTGCGTCGAAAAACTTCGCAAAAACAATTTCTTTTGCATTTATTTTATTCATCCGTTTTCAACGGAATCCATTTTCCTTCGAAAAACAACACATTAATTAAATTCTTTTGATATTATTTTATTCATCTATTTTCGTCAGAATCCGTTTTCCGTCAAAAATCTTCTAAGGAATCCATTTTCCGTCGAAAAACTTCAAAAAATCAATTTCTTTTGCATTTATTTTATTAATCCGTTTTCGACGAAATTCTTTTTCCATCGAAAAACTTCACAAAATCAATTTTTTTTGCATTTATTTTATTCATTCGTTTTTGACGGAATACATTTTCCGTCAAAAATCTTCGACGGAATCCATTTTCCGTCGAAAACTTCACAAAATCAATTTCTATTGCATTTATTTTATTCATTTATTTTCGACGGAATCCATTTTCCGTCGAAAAACTTCACAAAATCAATTTCTTTTGCATTTATTTTATTCATCCATTTTCGACGGAATCCAATTTCCGTCAAAAAACTTGACAATATGAATTTCTTTTCCATTTATCTTATTCATCCGTTTTCGACGGAATTCATTTTCTGTCGAAAAACATAACAAAATCAATTTCTTTTTCATTTATTTTATTCATCCATTTTCGACAGAATTCATTTTCCGACAAAAATCTTCAACGGAATCCATTTTCTGTCGAAAACTTCACAAAAACAATTTCTTTTGCATTTATTTTATTCATCCGTTTTCGACGGAATCCATTTTACTTCGAAAAACTTTACAAAATCAAATTGTTTTCCAATTTATTTTATTCATCCATTTTCGACGGAATTCGTTTTCCGTCAAAAATCTTCATCTGATTTCCTTTTTAGTCGAAAAACTTCACAAAATCAATTTCTTTCCATTTATTTTATTCATCCATTTTCAACGGAATCCATTTTCCATCGAAAAACAACACAAAATCAATTTCTTTTGCATTTATTTTATTCATCCATTTTCGACGGAATCCATTTTCCGTCGAAAATCTTCACAAAATCAATTTCTTTTGCAGTTTTTTTATTCATCCATTTTCGACGGAATTCATTTTCCGTAGAAAAACTTCACAAAACAAATTTCTTTTGCATTAATTTTATTCATCCATTTTCGACGGAATACATTTTCCGTCAAAAATCTTCGACGAAATCCGTTTTCTGTAGAAAAACTTTACAAAATCAATTTCTTTTCCAATTTATTTTATTCATCCATTTTTAACGGAATTCGTTTTACGTCAAAAACCTTCAACGGATTTCCTTTTTCGTCGAAAAACTTCACAAAATCAATTTCTTTTGCATTTATTTTATTCATCCGTTTTGAACGGAATCCATTTTCCTTCGAAAAACAATACAAAATCAATTTCTTTTGCATTTATTTTATTCATCAGTTTTCGACGGAATCCGTTTTCCGTCAAAAAACTTCACAAAATGAATTTCTTTTCCATTTATCTTATTCATCCGTTTTCGACGGAATTCATTTTCCGTCCAAAATCATCGACGAAATCCATTTTCCGCCGAAAAACTTCACAAATCAATTTCTTTTGCATTTATTTTACTCATCCATTTTCGACGGAATCCGTTTTCCGTCGAAAAACTTCGCAAAATCAATTTCTTTTCCTATTTATTTTATTCATCCATTTTCGACGAATTTCATTTTCCGTAAAAAATCTTCGACGGATTTCCTTTTTCGTCGAACAACTTCACAAAATCAATTTCATTTGCATTTATTTTATTCATCTGTTTTCAACGGAATCCATTTTGCTTCGAAAAACATCACAAAATCATATCTTTTGCTTTTATTTTATTCATCCATTTTCGACGGAATCCGTTTTCCGTCGAAAAACTTCACAAAATCAATTTCTTTTGCATTTATTTTATACATCCATTTTTGACGAAATTCATTTTCCGTCGAGAATCTTCGACGGAATCCATTTTCCATCGAAAAACTTTACAAAATCAATTTCTTTTGCATTTATTGTATTCATCCATTTTCGATGGAATTCATTTTCCGTCAAAAATCTTCGACGGAATCCATTTTCCGTAAAAAAAGTTCTACGGAATCCATTTTCCGTCGAAAAACTTCACAAAATTAATTTCTTTTGCATTTATTTTATTCATCTGTTTTCGACGGAATTTGTTTTCCGTCGAAAAACTTCACAAAATCAATTTCTTTTGCTTTTATTTTAATCATCCGTTTTCGACGGAATACATTTTTCGTCAAAAATCTGCGACGGAATCCATTTTTCGTCGAAAAACTTCATAAAATCAATTTCTTTTGCATTTATTTTATTCATCCATTTTCGACGGAATCCGTTTTCCATCAAAAAATTTCACAATATCAATTTCTTTTGCATTTATTTTATTCATCAATTTTCGACGGAATCCATTTTCCGTGAAAAAAACTTCACAAATTCTTTTGCGTTTATTTTATTCATCCATTTTCGACGGAATTCATTTTCCGTCAAAAATCTTCGACAGAATCCATTTTCCGTCGAAAAACTTGACAAAATCAATTTCTTTTGCATTTATTTTATTCATCCGTTTTCGATGGAATCCATTTTCCACAGAAAAACTTTACAAAATAAAATTATTTTCCAATTTATTTTATTCATCCGTTTTCGACGGAATTCGTTTTCCGTCAAAAATCTTAGACTGATTTCCTTTTTCGTCGAAAAACTTCACAAAATCAATTTCTTTTGCATTTATTTTATTCATCCATTTTCGACGAAATTCATTTTCCGTCAAAAATCAGCGACGGAATCCATTTTCCATCGAAAAACTTCACAAAATCAATTTCTTTTGCATTTATTTTACTCATCCATCTTCTACGGAATCAATTTTCCGTTGAAAAACTTCACAAAATCAATTTCTTTTGCATTTATTTTATTCATTCGTTTTCGACGGAATCCCTTTTCCTTCGAAAAACATTACAAAATCAAATTATTCTCCAATTTATTTTATTCATCCGTTTTCGACGGAATTGGTTTTCCGTCAAAAATCTTCGATTGATTTCCTTTTTAGTCGAAAAACTTCACAAAATCAATTTTTTTTCCAATTATTTTATTCATCCGTTTTCAACGGAATCCATTTTCCTTCGAAAAACAATACAATCAATTTCTTTTGCATTTATTTTATTAATCCATTTTTGACGGAATACATTTTCCGTCTAAAATCTTCGTCGGAATCCATTTTCCGTCAAAAAACTTCACAAAATCAATTTCTTTTGCATTTATTTTTTTCATCCATTTTCGATGGAATCCATTTTCCGTCGAAAAACTTTACAAAATCAATTTCTTTTCCAATTTATTTTATTCATCCGTTTTTGACTGAATTCGTTTTACGTCAAAAATCTTCAACGGATTTCCTTTTTCGTCGAAAAACTTCACAAAATCAATTTCTTTTGCATTTATTCTATTCATCCATTTTCGACGGAATTCATTTTTCGTCAAAAATCTTCGACGGAATCCATTTTTCCTCGAAAACTTCACAAAATCAATTTCTTTTGCATTTATTTTATTCATCCATTTTCGACGGAATCCGTTTTCCATCAAAAAATTTCACAATATCAATTTCTTTTGCATTTATTTTATTCATCAATTTTCGACGGAATCCATTTTCCGTGAAAAAAACTTCACAAATTCTTTTGCGTTTATTTTATTCATCCATTTTCGACGGAATTCATTTTCCGTCAAAAATCTTCGACAGAATCCATTTTCCGTCGAAAAACTTGACAAAATCAATTTCTTTTGCATTTATTTTATTCATCCGTTTTCGATGGAATCCATTTTCCACAGAAAAACTTTACAAAATAAAATTATTTTCCAATTTATTTTATTCATCCGTTTTCGACGGAATTCGTTTTCCGTCAAAAATCTTAGACTGATTTCCTTTTTCGTCGAAAAACTTCACAAAATCAATTTCTTTTGCATTTATTTTATTCATCCATTTTCGACGAAATTCATTTTCCGTCAAAAATCAGCGACGGAATCCATTTTCCATCGAAAAACTTCACAAAATCAATTTCTTTTGCATTTATTTTACTCATCCATCTTCTACGGAATCAATTTTCCGATGAAAAACTTCACAAAATTAATTTCTTTTGCATTTATTTTATTCATTCGTTTTCGACGGAATCCCTTTTCCTTCGAAAAACATTACAAAATCAAATTATTCTCCAATTTATTTTATTCATCCGTTTTCGACGGAATTGGTTTTCCGTCAAAAATCTTCGATTGATTTCCTTTTTAGTCGAAAAACTTCACAAAATCAATTATTTTTCCAATTATTTTATTCATCCGTTTTCAACGGAATCCATTTTCCTTCGAAAAACAATACAATCAATTTCTTTTGCATTTATTTTATTAATCCATTTTTGACGGAATACATTTTCCGTCTAAAATCTTCGTCGGAATCCATTTTCCGTCAAAAAACTTCACAAAATCAATTTCTTTTGCATTTATTTTTTTCATCCATTTTCGATGGAATCCATTTTCCGTCGAAAAACTTTACAAAATCAATTTCTTTTCCAATTTATTTTATTCATCCGTTTTTGACTGAATTCGTTTTACGTCAAAAATCTTCAACGGATTTCCTTTTTCGTCGAAAAACTTCACAAAATCAATTTCTTTTGCATTTATTCTATTCATCCATTTTCGACGGAATTCATTTTTCGTCAAAAATCTTCGACGGAATCCATTTTTCGTCGAAAACTTCACAAAATCAATTTCTTTTGCATTTATTTTATTCATCCATTTTCGACGGAATCCGTTTTCCATCAAAAAATTTCACAATATCAATTTCTTTTGCATTTATTTTATTCATCAATTTTCGACGGAATCCATTTTCCATGAAAAAAACTTCACAAATTCTTTTGCGTTTATTTTATTCATCCATTTTCGACGGAATTCATTTTCCATCAAAAATCTTCGACAGAATCCATTTTCCGTCGAAAAACCAGACAAAATCAATTTCTTTTGCATTTATTTTATTCATCCGTTTTCGATGGAATCCATTTTCCACAGAAAAACTTTACAAAATAAAATTATTTTCCAATTTATTTTATTCATCCGTTTTCGACGGAATTCGTTTTCCGTCAAAAATCTTAGACTGATTTCCTTTTTCGTCGAAAAACTTCACAAAATCAATTTCTTTTGCATTTATTTTATTCATCCATTTTCGACGAAATTCATTTTCCGTCAAAAATCAGCGACGGAATCCATTTTCCATCGAAAAACTTCACAAAATCAATTTCTTTTGCATTTATTTTACTCATCCATCTTCTACGGAATCAATTTTCCGTTGAAAAACTTCACAAAATCAATTTCTTTTGCATTTATTTTATTCATTCGTTTTCGACGGAATCCCTTTTCCTTCGAAAAACATTACAAAATCAAATTATTCTCCAATTTATTTTATTCATCCGTTTTCGACGGAATTGGTTTTCCGTCAAAAATCTTCGATTGATTTCCTTTTTAGTCGAAAAACTTCACAAAATCAATTTTTTTTCCAATTATTTTATTCATCCGTTTTCAACGGAATCCATTTTCCTTCGAAAAACAATACAATCAATTTCTTTTGCATTTATTTTATTAATCCATTTTTGACGGAATACATTTTCCGTCTAAAATCTTCGTCGGAATCCATTTTCCGTCAAAAAACTTCACAAAATCAATTTCTTTTGCATTTATTTTTTTCATCCATTTTCGATGGAATCCATTTTCCGTCGAAAAACTTTACAAAATCAATTTCTTTTCCAATTTATTTTATTCATCCGTTTTTGACGGAATTCGTTTTACGTCAAAAATCTTCAACGGATTTCCTTTTTCGTCGAAAAACTTCACAAAATCAATTTCTTTTGCATTTATTCTATTCATCCATTTTCGACGGAATTCATTTTTCGTCAAAAATCTTCGACGGAATCCATTTTTCGTCGAAAACTTCACAAAATCAATTTCTTTTGCATTTATTTTATTCATCCATTTTCTACGGAATTCATTTTCCGTCAAAAATCTTCGACAGAATCCATTTTTCGTCGAAAAACTTCACAAAATTAATATCTTTTGAATTTATTTTATTCATCAGTTTTCGACGGAATCCGTTTTCTTTCGAAAAAATTTACAAAATCAATTTTTTTTTCAATTTATTTTATTAATCCGTTTTCCGTCAAAAATCTTCGACGGATTTCCTATTGCGTCGAAAAACTTCGCAAAAACAATTTCTTTTGCATTTATTTTATTCATCCGTTTTCAACGGAATCCATTTTCCTTCGAAAAACAACACAATAATTAAATTCTTTTGATATTATTTTATTCATCTATTTTCGTCAGAATCCGTTTTCCGTCAAAAATCTTCTAAGGAATCCATTTTCCGTCGAAAAACTTCAAAAAATCAATTTCTTTTGCATTTATTTTATTAATCCATTTTCGACGAAATTCTTTTTCCATCGAAAAACTTCACAAAATCAATTTCTTTTGCATTTATTTTATTCATCCGTTTTTGACGGAATACATTTTCCGTCAAAAATCTTCGACGGAATCCATTTTCCGTCGAAAACTTCACAAAATCAATTTCTATTGCATTTATTTTATTCATTTATTTTCGACGGAATTCGTTTTCCATCAAAAAACTTTGCAAAAAAAATTTCTTTTGAATTTATTTTATTCATCCATTTTCGACGGAATCCATTTTCCGTCGAAAAACTTCACAAAATCAATTTCTTTTGCATTTATTTTATTCATCCATTTTCGACGGAATCCAATTTCCGTCAAAAAACTTGACAATATGAATTTCTTTTCCATTTATCTTATTCATCCGTTTTCGACGGAATTCATTTTCTGTCGAAAAACTTAACAAAATCAATTTCTTTTTCATTTATTTTATTCATCCATTTTCGACAGAATTCATTTTCCGACAAAAATCTTCAACGGAATCCATTTTCTGTCGAAAACTTCACAAAAACAATTTCTTTTGCATTTATTTTATTCATCCGTTTTCGACGGAATCCATTTTACTTCGAAAAACTTTACAAAATCAAATTGTTTTCCAATTTATTTTATTCATCCATTTTCGACGGAATTCGTTTTCCGTCAAAAATCTTCATCTGATTTCCTTTTTAGTCGAAAAACTTCACAAAATCAATTTCTTTCCATTTATTTTATTCATCCATTTTCAACGGAATCCATTTTCCATCGAAAAACAACACAAAATCAATTTCTTTTGCATTTATTTTATTCATCCATTTTCGACGGAATTCATTTTCCGTCAAAAATCTTCGACGGAATCCATTTTCCGTCGAAAATATTCACAAAATCAATTTCTTTTGCAGTTTTTTTATTCATCCATTTTCGACGGAATTCATTTTCCGTAGAAAAACTTCACAAAACAAATTTCTTTTGCATTAATTTTATTCATCCATTTTCGACGGAATACATTTTCCGTCAAAAATCTTCGACGGAATCCGTTTTCTGTCGAAAAACTTTACAAAATCAATTTCTTTTCCAATTTATTTTATTCATCCATTTTTAACGGAATTCGTTTTACGTCAAAAACCTTCAACGGATTTCCTTTTTCGTCGAAAAACTTCACAAAATCAATTTCTTTTGCATTTATTTTATTCATCCGTTTTGAACGGAATCCATTTTCCTTCGAAAAACAATACAAAATCAATTTCTTTTGCATTTATTTTATTCATCAGTTTTCGACGGAATCCGTTTTCCGTCAAAAAACTTCACAAAATGAATTTCTTTTCCATTTATCTTATTCATCCGTTTTCGACGGAATTCATTTTCCGTCCAAAATCATCGACGAAATCCATTTTCCGCCGAAAAACTTCACAAATCAATTTCTTTTGCATTTATTTTACTCATCCATTTTCGACGGAATCCGTTTTCCGTCGAAAAACTTCGCAAAATCAATTTCTTTTCCTATTTATTTTATTCATCCATTTTCGACGAATTTCATTTTCCGTAAAAAATCTTCGACGGATTTCCTTTTTCGTCGAACAACTTCACAAAATCAATTTCATTTGCATTTATTTTATTCATCTGTTTTCAACGGAATCCATTTTGCTTCGAAAAACAACACAAAATCATATCTTTTGCTTTTATTTTATTCATCCATTTTCGACGGAATCCGTTTTCCGTCGAAAAACTTCACAAAATCAATTTCTTTTGCATTTATTTTATACATCCATTTTTGACGAAATTCATTTTCCGTCGAGAATCTTCGACGGAATCCATTTTCCATCGAAAAACTTTACAAAATCAATTTCTTTTGCATTTATTGTATTCATCCATTTTCGATGGAATTCATTTTCCGTCAAAAATCTTCGACGGAATCCATTTTCCGTAAAAAAAGTTCTACGGAATCCATTTTCCGTCGAAAAACTTCACAAAATCAATTTCTTTTGCATTTATTTTAATCATCAGTTTTCGACGGAATACATTTTTTCGTCAAAAATCTTCCACGGAATCCATTTTTCGTCGAAAAACTTCATAAAATCAATTTCTTTTGCATTTATTTTATTCATCCGTTTTCGACGGAATCCGTTTTCCATCAAAAAATTTCACAATATCAATTTCTTTTGCATTTATTTTATTCATCAATTTCGACGGAATCCATTTTCTGTGAAAAAAACTTCACAAATTCTTTTGCGTTTATTTTATTCATCCATTTTCGACGGAATTCATTTTCCGTCAAAAATCTTCGACAGAATCCATTTTCCGTCGAAAAACTTGACAAAATCAATTTCTTTTGCATTTATTTTATTCATCCGTTTTCGATGGAATCCATTTTCCACAGAAAAACTTTACAAAATAAAATTATTTTCCAATTTATTTTATTCATCCGTTTTCGACGGAATTCGTTTTCCGTCAAAAATCTTCGACTGATTTCCTTTTTCGTCGAAAAACTTCACAAAATCAATTTTTTTGCATTTATTTTATTCATCCGTTTTCAACGGAATCCATTTTCCTTCGAAAAACAACACACAAAAAAATTTCTTTTGCATTTATTTTATTCATCCATTTTCGACGGAATTCATTTCCCGTCAAAAAACTTCACAAAATCAATTTTTTTTGCATTTATTTTATTCATCCATTTTCGACGGAATTCATTTTCCGTCAAAAATCTTCCATTTTCCGTCAAAAATCTTCTACGGAATCAATTTTCCGTCGAAAAACTTCCCAAAATCAATTTCTTTTGCATTTATTTTATTCATCCATTTTCGACGGAATTCATTTTTTGTCAAAAATCTTCGACGAAATCCATTTTCGTCGAAAAACTTCACAAAATCAATTTCTTTTGCATTTATTTTATTCATCCGTTTTCGGCGAAATACATTTTCCGGCAAAAATCTTCGAGGGAATCCATTTTCCGTCGAAAACTTCACAAAATCACTTTCTTTTTCATTTATTTTATTCATCTATTTTCTACGGAATCCGTTTTCCATCAAAAAACTTCGCAAAAACAATTTCTTTTGAATTTATTTTATTCATCCATTTTCGACGGAATCCATTTTCCGTCAAAAAACTTCACAAAATCAATTTCTTTTGCATTTATTTTATCCATCCATTTTCGACGGAATCCGTTTTCCGTCGAAAAACTTCACAAAATCAATTTCTTTTGCATTTATTTTATTCATCCGTTTTCGACGGAATCCCTTTTCCTTCGAAAAACTTTACAAAATCAAATTATTCTCCAATTTATTTTATTCATCCGTTTTCGACAGAATTGGTTTTCCGTCAAAAATCTTCGACTGATTTCCTTTTTAGTCGAAAAACTTCTCAAAATCAATTTTTTTCCAATTATTTTATTCATCCGTTTTCAACGGAATCCATTTTCCTTCGAAAAACAATACAATCAATTTCTTTTGCATTTATTTTATTAATCCATTTTCGACGGAATACATTTTTCGTCTAAAATCTTCGTCGGAATCCATTTTCCGTCGAAAAACTTCACTAAATCAATTTCTTTTGCATTTATTTTTTTCATCCGTTTTCGACGGAATCCATTTTCCATCGAAAAACTTTACAAAATCAATTTCATTTCCAATTTATTTTATTCATCCGTTTTTGACGGAATTCGTTTTACATCAAAAATCTTCGACGGATTTCCTTTTTCGTCGAAAAACTTCACAAAATCAATTTCTTTTGCATTTATTTTATTCATCCATTTTCATCGGAATCCATTTTCCGTCGAAAAACTTCACAAAATAAATTTCTTTTGCATTTATTTTATTCATCCATTTTCGACGGAATTCATTTTTCGTCAAAAATCTTCGACGGAATCCATTTTTCGTCGAAAACTTCACAAAATCAATTTCTTTTGCATTTATTTTATTCATCCATTTTCGACGGAATTCATTTTCCGTCAAAAATCTTCGACAGGATCCATTTTTCGTCGAAAAACTTCACAAAATTAATATCTTTTGAATTTATTTTATTCATCAGTTTTCGACGGAATCCGTTTTCTTTCGAAAAAATTTACAAAATCAATTTCTTTTTCAATTTATTTTATTAATCCGTTTTCCGTCAAAAATCTTCGACGGATTTCCTATTGCGTCGAAAAACTTCGCAAAAACAATTTCTTTTGCATTTATTTTATTCATCCGTTTTCAACGGAATCCATTTTCCTTCGAAAAACAACACAATAATTAAATTCTTTGGCTATTATTTTATTCATCTATTTTCGTCAGAATCCGTTTTCCGTCAAAAATCTTCTAAGGAATCCATTTTCCGTCGAAAAACTTCAAAAAATCAATTTCTTTTGCATTTATTTTATTAATCTGTTTTCGACGAAATTCTTTTTCCATCGAAAAACTTCACAAAATCAATTTCTTTTGCATTTATTTTATTCATCCGTTTTTGACGGAATACATTTTCCGTCAAAAATCTTCGACGGAATCCATTTTCCGTCGAAAACTTCACAAAATCAATTTCTATTGCATTTATTTTATTCATCCATTTTCGACGGAATTCGTTTTCCATCAAAAAACTTTACAAAAAAAATTTCTTTTGAATTTATTTTATTCATCCATTTTCGACGGAATCCTTTTTCCGTCGAAAAACTTCACAAAATCAATTTCTTTTGCATTTATTTTATTCATCCATTTTCGACGGAATCCAATTTCCGTCAAAAAACTTGACAATATGAATTTGTTTTCCATTTATCTTATTCATCCGTTTTCGACGGAATTCACTTTCCGTCGAAAAACTTCACAAAATCAATTTCTTTTTCATTTATTTTATTCATCCATTTTCGACAGAATTCATTTTCCGACAAAAATCTTAGACGGAATCCATTTTCTGTCGAAAACTTCACAAAAACAATTTCTTTTGCATTTATTTTATTCATCCGTTTTCGACGGAATCCATTTTGCTTCGAAAAACAACACAAAATCAATTTCTTTTGCATTTATTTTATTCATCCATTTTCGACGGAATTCATTTTCCGTCAAAAATCTTCGACGGAATCCATTTTCCATCGAAAAACTTTACAAAATCAATTTCTTTTGCATTTATTTTATTCATCCGTTTTCGATGGAATTCATTTTCCGTCAAAAAACTTCACAAAATGAATTTCTTTTCCATTTATCTTATTCATCCGTTTTCGACAGAATTCATTTTCCGTGCAAAATCATCGACGAAATCCATTTTCCGTCGAAAAACTTCACAAATCAATTTCTTTTGCATTTATTTTACTCATCCATTTTCGACAGAATCCGTTTTCCGTCGAAAAACTTCACAAAATCAATTTCTTTTCCTATTTATTTTATTCATCCGTTTTCGACGAATTTCATTTTCCGTAAAAAATCTTCGACGGATTTCCTTTTCGTCGAACAACTTCACAAAATCAATTTCATTTGAATTTATTTTATTCATCTGTTTTCAACGGAATCCATTTTGCTTCGAAAAACAACACAAAATCATATCTTATGCTTTTATTTTATTCATCCATTTTCGACGGAATCCGTTTTCCGTCGAAAAACTTCACAAAATCAATTTCTTTTGCATTTATTTTATACATCCATTTTCGACGAAATTCATTTTCCGTCAAAAATCTTCGACGGAATCCATTTTCCATCGAAAAACTTTACAAAATCAATTTCTTTTGCATTTATTTTATTCATCCGTTTTCGATGGAATTCATTTTCCGTCAAAAATCTTTGACGGAATCCATTTTCCGTCAAAAATGTTCTACGGAATCCATTTTCCGTCGAAAAACTTCACAAAATTAATTTCTTTTGCATTTATTTTATTCATCTGTTTTCGACGGAATTTTTTTTCCGTCGAAAAACTTCACAAAATCAATTTCTTTTGCATTTATTTTAATCATCCGTTTTCGACGGAATACATTTTTCGTCAAAAATCTGCGACGGAATCCATTTTTCGTCGAAAAACATCATAAAATCAATTTCTTTTGCATTTATTTTATTCATCCATTTTCGACGGAATCCGTTTTCCATCAAAAAATTTCACAATATCAATTTCTTTTGCATTTATTTTATTCATCAATTTTCGACGGAATCCATTTTTCGTGAAAAAACTTCACAAAATTAATGTCTTTTGCGTTTATTTTATTCATCCATTTTCGACTGAATTCATTTTCCGTCAAAAATCTTCGACATAATCCATTTTCCGTCGAAAAACTTGACAAAATCAATTTCTTTTGCATTTATTTTATTCATCCGTTTTCGATGGAATCCATTTTCCACCGAAAAACTT
This sequence comes from Gastrolobium villosum, assembly GCA_032173675.1. Taxonomy (NCBI): domain Eukaryota; kingdom Viridiplantae; phylum Streptophyta; class Magnoliopsida; order Fabales; family Fabaceae; genus Gastrolobium; species Gastrolobium villosum. The sequence goes on along the minus strand of JAVKPL010011465.1, from coordinate 30,265 downwards.
TACAAAATCAAATTATTTTCCAATTTATTTTATTCATCCATTTTTTACGGAATTCGTTTTCCGTCAAAAATCTTCGACTGATTTCCTTTTTCGTCGAAAAACTTCACAAAATCAATTTTTTCCCATTTATTTTATTCATCCGTTTTCAACGGAATCCATTTTCCTTCGAAAAACAACACAAAAAAAAATTTCTTTTGCATTTATTTTATTCATCCATTTTCGACGGAATTCATTTCCCCTCAAAAAACTTCACAAAATCAATTTCTTTTGCATTTATTTTATTCATCCATTTTCGACGGAATTCATTTTCCGTCCAAAATCTTCGACGGAATCCATTTTCCGTCAAAAATCTTCTACGGAATCAATTTTCCGTTGAAAAACTTCACAAAATCAATTTCTTTTGCATTTATTTTATTCATCTATCTTCGATGGAATCCATTTTCCGTCGAAAAACTTCACAAAATCAATTTCTTTTGCATTTATTTTATTCATCCATTTTCGACGGAATTCATTTTCTGTCAAAAATCTTCGACGGAATCCATTTTCATCGAAAAACTTCACAAAATCAATTTCTTTTGCATTTATTTTATTCATCCGTTTTTGGCGGAATACATTTTCATCAAAAATCTTCGACGGAATCCATTTTCCGTCGAAAACTTCACAAAATCATTTTCTTTTGCATTTATTTTATTCATCCATTTTCGACGGAATTCGTTTTCCGTCAAAAAACTTTGCAAAAAAAATTTCTTTTGAATTTATTTTATTCATCCGTTTTCGACGGAATCCATTTTCGGTCGAAAAACTTCACAAAATCAATTTCTTTTCCATTTATTTTATTCATCCATTTTCGACGGAATCCATTTTCCGTCGAAAAACTTGACAATATGAATTTCTTTTCCATTTATCTTATTCATCCTTTTTCGACGGAATTCATTTTCCGTCGAAAAACTTCACAAAATCAATTTCTTTTTCATTTTTTTATTCATCCATTTTCGACAGAATTCATTTTCCGACAAAAATCTTCGACGGAATCCATTTTCTGTCGAAAAGTTCACAAAAACAATTTCTTTTGCATTTATTTTATTCATCCGTTTTCGCCGGAATCCATTTTGCTTCGAAAAACAACACAAAATCAATTTCTTTTGCATTTATTTTATTAATCCGTTTTCGACGAAATTCTTTTTCCATCGAAAAACTTCACAAAATCAATTTCTTTTGCATTTATTTTATTCATCCGTTTTTGACGGAATACATTTTCCGTCAAAAATCTTCGACGGAATCCATTTTCCGACGAAAACTTCACAAAATCAATTTCTATTGCATTTATTTTATTCATCCATTTTCGACGGAATTCGTTTTCCATCAAAAAACTTTGCAAAAAAAATTTCTTTTGAATTTATTTTATTCATCCATTTTCGACGGAATCCTTTTTCCGTCGAAAAACTTCACAAAATCAATTTCTTTTGCATTTATTTTATTCATCCATTTTCGACGGAATCCAATTTCCGTCAAAAAACTTGACAATATGAATTTGTTTTCCATTTATCTTATTCATCCGTTTTCGACGGAATTCATTTTCCGTCGAAAAACTTCACAAAATCAATTTCTTTTTCATTTATTTTATTCATCCATTTTCGACAGAATTCATTTTCCGACAAAAATCTTAGACGGAATCCATTTTCTGTCGAAAACTTCACAAAAACAATTTCTTTTGCATTTATTTTATTCATCCGTTTTCGACGGAATCCATTTTGCTTCGAAAAACAACACAAAATCAATTTCTTTTGCATTTATTTTATTCATCCATTTTCGACGGAATTCATTTTCCGTCAAAAATCTTCGACGGAATCCATTTTCCATCGAAAAACTTTACAAAATCAATTTCTTTTGCATTTATTTTATTCATCCGTTTTCGATGGAATTCATTTTCCGTCAAAAAACTTCACAAAATGAATTTCTTTTCCATTTATCTTATTCATCCGTTTTCGACAGAATTCATTTTCCGTGCAAAATCATCGACGAAATCCATTTTCCGTCGAAAAACTTCACAAATCAATTTCTTTTGCATTTATTTTACTCATCCATTTTCGACAGAATCCGTTTTCCGTCGAAAAACTTCACAAAATCAATTTCTTTTCCTATTTATTTTATTCATCCGTTTTCGACGAATTTCATTTTCCGTAAAAAATCTTCGACGGATTTCCTTTTTCGTCGAACAACTTCACAAAATCAATTTCATTTGAATTTATTTTATTCATCTGTTTTCAACGGAATCCATTTTGCTTCGAAAAACAACACAAAATCATATCTTATGCTTTTATTTTATTCATCCTTTTTCGACGGAATCCGTTTTCCGTCGAAAAACTTCACAAAATCAATTTCTTTTGCATTTATTTTATACATCCATTTTCGACGAAATTCATTTTCCGTCAAAAATCTTCGACGGAATCCATTTTCCATCGAAAAACTTTACAAAATCAATTTCTTTTGCATTTATTTTATTCATCCATTTTCGATGGAATTCATTTTCCGTCAAAAATCTTTGACGGAATCCATTTTCCGTCAAAAATGTTCTACGGAATCCATTTTCCGTCGAAAAACTTCACAAAATTAATTTCTTTTGCATTTATTTTATTCATCTATTTTCGACGGAATTTTTTTTCCGTCGAAAAACTTCACAAAATCAATTTCTTTTGCATTTATTTTAATCATCCGTTTTCGACGGAATACATTTTTCGTCAAAAATCTGCGACGGAATCCATTTTTCGTCGAAAAACATCATAAAATCAATTTCTTTTGCATTTATTTTATTCATCCATTTTCGACGGAATCCGTTTTCCATCAAAATATTTCACAATATCAATTTCTTTTGCATTTATTTTATTCATCAATTTTCGACGGAATCCATTTTTCGTGAAAAAACTTCACAAAATTAATGTCTTTTGCGTTTATTTTATTCATCCATTTTCGACTGAATTCATTTTCCGTCAAAAATCTTCGACATAATCCATTTTCCGTCGAAAAACTTGACAAAATCAATTTCTTTTGCATTTATTTTATTCATCCGTTTTCGATGGAATCCATTTTCCACCGAAAAACTTTACAAAATCAAATTATTTTCCAATTTATTTTATTCATCCATTTTTGACGGAATTCATTTTCCGTCAAAAATCTTCGACTGATTTCCTTTTTCGTCGAAAAACTTCACAAAATCAATTTTTTCCCATTTATTTTATTCATCCGTTTTCAACGGAATCCATTTTCCTTCGAAAAACAACACAAAAAAAAATTTCTTTTGCATTTATTTTATTCATCCATTTTCGACGGAATTCATTTCCCCTCAAAAAACTTCACAAAATCAATTTCTTTTGCATTTATTTTATTCATCCATTTTCGACGGAATTCATTTTCCGACCAAAATCTTCGACGGAATCCATTTTCCGTCAAAAATCTTCTACGGAATCAATTTTCCGTTGAAAAACTTCACAAAATCAATTTCTTTTGCATTTATTTTATTCATCCATTTTCGACGGAATTCATTTTCTGTCAAAAATCTTCGACGGAATCCATTTTCATCGAAAAACTTCACAAAATCAATTTCTTTTGCATTTATTTTATTCATCCGTTTTTGGCGGAATACATTTTCATCAAAAATCTTCGGCGGAATCCATTTTCCGTCGAAAACTTCACAAAATCATTTTCTTTTGCATTTATTTTATTCATCCATTTTCGACGGAATTCGTTTTCCGTCAAAAAACTTGGCAAAAAAAATTTCTTTTGAATTTATTTTATTTATCCGTTTTCGACGGAATCCATTTTCGGTCGAAAAACTTCACAAAATCAATTTCTTTTGCATTTATTTTATTCATCCATTTTCGGCGGAATCCATTTTCCGTCGAAAAACTTGACAATATGAATTTCTTTTCCATTTATCTTATTCATCCTTTTTCGACGGAATTCATTTTCCGTCGAAAAACTTCACAAAATCAATTTCTTTTTCATTTTTTTATTCATCCATTTTCGACAGAATTCATTTTCCGACAAAAATCTTCGACGGAATCCATTTTCTGTCGAAAAGTTCACAAAAACAATTTCTTTTGCATTTATTTTATTCATCCGTTTTCGTCGGAATCCATTTTGCTTCGAAAAACAACACAAAATCAATTTCTTTTGCATTTATTTTATTAATCCGTTTTCGACGAAATTCTTTTTCCATCGAAAAACTTCACAAAATCAATTTCTTTTGCATTTATTTTATTCATCCGTTTTTGACGGAATACATTTTCCGTCAAAAATCTTCGACGGAATCCATTTTCCGTCGAAAACTTCACAAAATCAATTTCTATTGCATTTATTTTATTCATTTATTTTCGACGGAATTCGTTTTCCATCAAAAAACTTTGCAAAAAAAATTTCTTTTGAATTTATTTTATTCATCCATTTTCGACGGAAACCATTTTCCGTCGAAAAACTTCACAAAATCAATTTCTTTTGCATTTATTTTATTCATCCATTTTCGACGGAATCCAATTTCCGTCAAAAAACTTGACAATATGAATTTCTTTTCCATTTATCTTATTCATCCGTTTTCGACGGAATTCATTTTCTGTCGAAAAACTTAACAAAATCAATTTCTTTTTCATTTATTTTATTCATCCATTTTCGACAGAATTCATTTTCCGACAAAAATCTTCAACGGAATCCATTTTCTGTCGAAAACTTCACAAAAACAATTTCTTTTGCATTTATTTTATTCATCCGTTTTCGACGGAATCCATTTTACTTCGAAAAACTTTACAAAATCAAATTGTTTTCCAATTTATTTTATTCATCCATTTTCGACGGAATTCATTTTCCGTCAAAAATCTTCACAAAATCAATTTCTTTTGCATTTATTTTATTAATCCGTTTTCGACGGAATTCATTTTCCGTCAAAAATCTTCACAAAATCAATTTCTTTTGCATTTATGTTATTCATCCGTTTTCGACGGAATACATTTTTCGTCAAAAATCTTCAACGGAATCCATTTTTCGTCGAAAAACTTCATAAAATCAATTTCTTTTACATTTATTTTATTCATCCATTTTCGACGGAATCCGTTTTCCATCAAAAAATTTCACAATATCAATTTCTTTTGCATTTATTTTATTCATCAATTTTCGACGGAATCCATTTTTCGTGAAAAAACTTCACAAAATTAATGTCTTTTGCGTTTATTTTATTCATCCATTTTCGACTGAATTCATTTTCCGTCAAAAATCTTCGACATAATCCATTTTCCGTCGAAAAACTTGACAAAATCAATTTCTTTTGCATTTATTTTATTCATCCGTTTTCGATGGAATCCATTTTCCACCGAAAAACTTTACAAAATCAAATTATTTTCCAATTTATTTTATTCATCCATTTTTTACGGAATTCGTTTTCCGTCAAAAATCTTCGACTGATTTCCTTTTTCGTCGAAAAACTTCACAAAATCAATTTTTTCCCATTTATTTTATTCATCCGTTTTCAACGGAATCCATTTTCCTTCGAAAAACAACACAAAAAAAAAATTATTTTGCATTTATTTTATTCATCCATTTTCGACGGAATTCATTTCCCCTCAAAAAACTTCACAAAATCAATTTCTTTTGCATTTATTTTATTCATCCATTTTCGACGGAATTCATTTTCCGTCCAAAATCTTCGACGGAATCCATTTTCCGTCAAAAATCTTCTACGGAATCAATTTTCCGTTGAAAAACTTCACAAAATCAATTTCTTTTGCATTTATTTTATTCATCTATCTTCGATGGAATCCATTTTCCGTCGAAAAACTTCACAAAATCAATTTCTTTTGCATTTATTTTATTCATCCATTTTCGACGGAATTCATTTTCTGTCAAAAATCTTCGACGGAATCCATTTTCATCGAAAAACTTCACAAAATCAATTTCTTTTGCATTTATTTTATTCATCCGTTTTTGGCGGAATACATTTTCATCAAAAATCTTCGACGGAATCCATTTTCCGTCGAAAACTTCACAAAATCATTTTCTTTTGCATTTTTTTTATTCATCCATTTTCGACGGAATTCGTTTTCCGTCAAAAAACTTTGCAAAAAAAATTTCTTTTGAATTTATGTTATTCATCCGTTTTCGACGGAATCCATTTTCGGTCGAAAAACTTCACAAAATCAATTTCTTTTGCATTTATTTTATTCATCCATTTTCGGCGGAATCCATTTTCCGTCGAAAAACTTGACAATATGAATTTCTTTTCCATTTATCTTATTCATCCTTTTTCGACGGAATTCATTTTCCGTCGAAAAACTTCACAAAATCAATTTCTTTTTCATTTTTTTATTCATCCATTTTCGACAGAATTCATTTTCCGACAAAAATCTTCGACGGAATCCATTTTCTGTCGAAAAGTTCACAAAAACAATTTCTTTTGCATTTATTTTATTCATCCGTTTTCGCCGGAATCCATTTTGCTTCGAAAAACAACACAAAATCAATTTCTTTTGCATTTATTTTATTAATCCGTTTTCGACGAAATTCTTTTTCCATCGAAAAACTTCACAAAATCAATTTCTTTTGCATTTATTTTATTCATCCGTTTTTGACGGAATACATTTTCCGTCAAAAATCTTCGACGGAATCCATTTTCCGTCGAAAACTTCACAAAATCAATTTCTATTGCATTTATTTTATTCATCCATTTTCGACGGAATTCGTTTTCCATCAAAAAACTTTGCAAAAAAAATTTCTTTTGAATTTATTTTATTCATCCATTTTCGACGGAATCCTTTTTCCGTCGAAAAACTTCACAAAATCAATTTCTTTTGCATTTATTTTATTCATCCATTTTCGACGGAATCCAATTTCCGTCAAAAAACTTGACAATATGAATTTGTTTTCCATTTATCTTATTCATCCGTTTTCGACGGAATTCATTTTCCGTCGAAAAACTTCACAAAATCAATTTCTTTTTCATTTATTTTATTCATCCATTTTCGACAGAATTCATTTTCCGACAAAAATCTTAGACGGAATCCATTTTCTGTCGAAAACTTCACAAAAACAATTTCTTTTGCATTTATTTTATTCATCCGTTTTCGACGGAATCCATTTTCCTTCGAAAAACAACACAAAAAAAAAATTCTTTTGCATTTATTTTATTCATCCATTTTCGACGGAATTCATTTCCCCTCAAAAAACTTCACAAAATCAATTTCTTTTGCATTTATTTTATTCATCCATTTTCGACGGAATTCATTTTCCGTCCAAAATCTTCGACGGAATCCATTTTCCGTCAAAAATCTTCTACGGAATCAATTTTCCGTTGAAAAACTTCACAAAATCAATTTCTTTTGCATTTATTTTATTCATCTATCTTCGATGGAATCCATTTTCCGTCGAAAAACTTCACAAAATCAATTTCTTTTGCATTTATTTTATTCATCCATTTTCGACGGAATTCATTTTCTGTCAAAAATCTTCGACGGAATCCATTTTCATCGAAAAACTTCACAAAATCAATTTCTTTTGCATTTATTTTATTCATCCGTTTTTGGCGGAATACATTTTCCGTCGAAAAACTTGACAAAATCAATTTCTTTTGCAATTATTTTATTCATCGTTTTTCAACGAAATTCTTTTTCCGTCGAAAAACTTCACAAAATGAATTTCTTTTGCAACTTATTTTATTCATCAGTTTTCGACGGAATTCGTTTTCCGTCAAAAATCTTTGACGAAATCCATTTTCGTCGAAAAACTTCACAAAATCAATTTCTTTTGCATTTATTCTATTCATCCATTTTCGACGGAATCCGTTTTCTGTCAAAAAACTTCACAATATCAATTTCTTTTGCTTTTATTTTATTCATCCATTTTCGACGGAATCCGTTTTCCGTCCAAAAACTTCACAAAATCAATTTCTTTTGCATTTATTTTATTCATGCAGTTTCTACGGAATTCGTTTTCCGTCTAAAAACTTCACAAAATCAATTTCTTTTGCAATTATTTTATTCATCAGTTTTCGACGAAATTCTTTTTCCGTCGAAAAACTTCACAAAATGAATTTCTTTTGCAACTTATTTTATTCATCCTTTTTCGACGGAATTCGTTTTCCGTCAAAAATCTTCGACGAAATCCATTTTCGTCGAAAAACTTCACAAAATCAATTTCTTTTGCATTTATTTTATTCATCCATTTTTGACGGAATCCGTTTTCTGTCAAAAAACTTCACAATATCAATTTCTTTTGCATTTATTTTATTTATCCATTTTCGACGGAATCCGTTTTCCGCCCAAAAACTTCACAAAATCAATTTCTTTTGCATTTATTTTAATCATCCATTTTCGACGGAATCCATTTTCCATCGAAAAACTTCTCAAAATCAATTTCTTTTGCATTTATTTTATTCATCCATTTTCGACGGAATCCATTTTCCGTCAAAAAACTTCACAAAATCAATTTCTTTTGCATTTATTTTATTCATCCATTTTCGACGGAATCTATTTTCCGTCGAAAATCTTCGACGGAAACCATTTTCCGTCGATAAACTTCACAAAATCAATTTCTTTTGCATTTATTTTATTCATCAGTTTTCGACGGAATCCATTTTCCGTCAAAAAACTTTACAAAATCAATTTCTTTTGCATTTATTTTACTCATCAGTTTTCGACTAAATTCTTTTTCCGTCGAAAAACTTCACAAAATCAATTTCTTTTGCATTTATTTTATTCATTAGCTTTTGAAGGAATTCGTTTTCGGTCGAAAAACTTCACAAAATGAATTTCTTTTGCAATTTATTTTATTCATCCATTTTCGACGGAATTCGTTTTCCGTCAAAAATCTTCGACTAAGTCCATTTTCGTCGTAAAACTTCACAAAATGAATTTCTTTTGCATTTGTTTTATTTATCAATTTTTGACGGAATCCATTTTCCATCGAAAAACTTCACAAAATCAATTTCTTTTGCATTTGTTTTATTCATCAGTTTTCGACGGAATTCGATTTCCGTCGAAAAACTTCACAAAATGAATTTCTTTTGCAATTTATTTTATTCATCCATTTTCGACGGAATTCGTTTTCCGTCAAAAATCTTCGACGAAATCCATTTTCGTCGAAAAACATCACAAAATCAATTTCTTTTGCATTAATTTATTCATCCATTTTCGACGGAATCCGTTTTCTGTCAAAAAACTTCACAATATCAATTTCTTTTGTATTTATTTTATTCATCCATTTTCGACGGAATCCGTTTCCCGTCAAAAAACTTCACTATATCAATTTCTTTTGCATTTATTTTATTCATCCATTTTCGACGGAATCCATTTTCTGTCAAAAACCTTTACAAAATCCATTTCTTTTTCATTTATTTTATTCATCCATTTTCTACGAAATTCATTTTCCGTCAAAAATCTTCGACGGAATCCATTTTCCGTCGAAAAACTTCACAAAATCAATTTCTTTTGCATTTATTTTATTGATCAGTTTTTGACGGAATCCATTTACCGTCGAAAAACTTCACAAAATCAATTACTTTTGCATTTATTTTTATTCATCAGTTTTCAACGAAATTCTTTTTCCTTCGAAAAACTTCACAAAATGAATTTCTTTTGCAATTTATTTTATTCATCCGTTTTCGACGGAATTCGTTTTCCGTCAAAAATCTTTGACGAAATCCATTTTCGTCGAAAAACTTCAGAAAATCAATTTCTTTTGCATTTATTTTATTCATCCATTTTCGGCGGAATCCGTTTTTCGTCAAAAAACTTCACAATATCAATTTCTTTTGCATTTATTTTATTCATCCATTTTCGACAGAATCCGTTTTCCGTCCAAAAACTTCACAAAATCAATTTCTTTTGCATTTATTTTATTCATCCATTTTCGACGGAATCCGTTTTCTGTCAAAAAACTTCACAACATCAATTTCTTTTGCATTTATTTTATTCATCCATTTTCGACGGAATCCATTTTCCCTCGATAAACTTCACAAAATCAATTTCTTTTGCATTTATTTTATTCATCAGTTTTCGACGGAATCCATTTTCCGTCAAAAAACTTTACAAAATCAATTTCTTTTGCATTTATTTTACTCATCAGTTTTCGACGGAATCCATTTTCCGTCGAAAAACTTCATAAAATCAATTTCTTTTGCAATTATTTTATTCATCAGTTTTCGACGAAATTCTTTTTCCGTCGAAAAACTTCACAAAATCAATTTCTTTTGCAATTATTTTTTTCATCAGCTTTCGACGGAATTCGTTTTCCGTCGAAAAACTTCACAAAATGAATTTCTTTTGCAATTTATTTTATTCATCCATTTTCGACGGAATTCGTTTTCCGTCAAAAATCTTCGACGAAGTCCATTTTCGTCGAAAAACTTCACAAAATGAATTTCTTTTGCATTTGTTTTATTCATCAGTTTTTGACGGAATCCATTTTCCATCGAAAAACTTCACAAAATCAATTTCTTTTGAATTTGTTTTATTCATCAGTTTTCGACGGAATTCGTTTTCCGTCGAAAAACGTCAAAAAATGAATTTCTTTTGCAATTTATTTTATTCATCCATTTTCGACAGAATTCGTTTTCCGTCAAAAATCTTCACAAAATGAATTTCTTTTGCATTTGTTTTATTCATCAGTTTTTTGACGGAATCCATTTTCCATCGAAAAACTTCACAAAATCAATTTCTTTTGCATTTATTTTATTCATCTGTTTTCGACGGAATTTGTTTTCCGACAAAAATCTTCGACGAAATCCATTTTCGTCGAAAAACATCACAAAATCAATTGCTTTTGCATTTATTTTATTCATCCATTTTCGACGGAATCCGTTTTCCGTCAAAAAACTTCGCAATATCAATTTATTTTGCATTTATTTAATTCATCCATTTTAGACTAAATTCATTTTTCGTCAAAAATCTTCGACGGAATCCATTTTCCGTCGAAAAACTTCACAAAATCAATTTCTTTTGCATTTATTTTATTCATCGGTTTTCGACGGAATATATTTTCCGTCGAAAAACTTCACAAAGTAAATCTCATTTGCATTTATTTCATTCATCCATTTTCGACGGAATCCGTTTTCCGTCCAAAAACTTCACAAAATCAATTTCTTTTGCATTTATTTTATTCATCCATTTTCAATAGAATTCGTTTTCCGTCTAAAAACTTCACAAAATCAATTTCTTTTGCAATTATTTGATTCATCAGTTTTCGACGAAATTCTTTTTCTGTCGAAAAACTTCACAAAATGAATTTCTTTTGCAACATATTTTATTCATCCGTTTTCGACGGAATTCGTTTTCCGTCAAAAATCTTCGACGTAATCCATTTTCGTCGAAAAACTTCACAAAATCAATTTCTTTTGCATTTATTTTATTCATCCATTTTCGACGGAATCCGTTTTCTGTCAAAAAACTTCACAATATCAATTTCTTTTGCATTTATTTTATTCATCCATTTTCGACGGAATCCGTTTTATGTCCAAAAACTTCACAAAATCAATTTCTTTTCCATTTATTTTATTCATCCATTTTCGACGGAATCCATTTTCCATCGAAAAACTTCAGAAAATCAATTTCTTTTGCATTTATTTTATTCATCAGTTTTCGACGGAATTCGTTTTCCGTCGAAAACTTCACAAAATGAATTACTTTTGCAATTTATTTTATTCATCCATATTCGATGGAATTCGTTTTCGGTCAAAAATCTTCGACGAAATCCATTTTCGTCGAAAAACTTCACAAAATCAATTTCTTTTGCATTTATTTTATTCATCCATTTTCGACGGAATCCGTTTTTCGTCAAAAATCTTCACAATATCAATTTCTTTTGCTTTTATTTTATTCATCCATTTTCGATGGAATCTATTTTCCGTCAAAAATCTTCAACGGAATCCATTTTCAGTCGAAAAACTTCACGAAATCAGTTTCTTTTGCATTTATTTTATTCATCAGTTTTCGACGGAATCCGTTTTCCGTCGAAAAACTTCACAAAATCAATTTCTTTTGCATTTATTTTATTCATCTGTTTTCGACGAAATTCTTTTTCCATCGAAAAGCTTCACAAAATGAATTTCTTTTTCAATTTATTTTATTCATCCGTTTTCGACGGAATTCTTTTTCCATCAAAAATCTTCGACGAAATCGATTTTCGTCGAAAAACTTCACAAAATCAATTTCTTTTGCATTTATTTTATTCATCCATTTTCGACGGAATCCGTTTTCCGTCCAAAAACTTCACAAAATCAATTTCTTTTGCATTTATTTTATTCATCCATTTTCGACTAAATTCATTTTTCGTCAAAAATCTTCGACGGAATCCATTTTCCGTCGAAAAACTTCACAAAATCAATTTCTTTTGCATTTATTTTATTCATCGGTTTTCGACGGAATCCGTTTTCCGTCAAAAAGCTTCACAATATCAATTTCTTTTGCTTTTATTTTATTCATCCATTTTCGACGGAATTCATTTTCCATCAAAAATCTTCGACGGAATCCAGTTTCCGTCGAAAAACTTCACAAAATCAATTTCTTTTGCGTTTATTTTATTCATCAATTTTTTACGGAATCCATTTTCCGTCGAAAAACTTCACAAAATCAATTTATTTTGCATTTATTTTATTCATCAGTTTTCGACGGAATTCGTTTTCCGTCGAAAAACTTCACAAAATGAATTTCTTTTGCAATTTATTTTATTCATCCGTATTCGATGGAATTCGTTTTCGGTCAAAAATCTTTGACGAAATCCATTTTCGTCGAAAAACTTTACAAAATCAATTTCTTTTGCATTTATTTTATTCATCCATTTTCGACGGAATCCGTTTTCCGTCCAAAAACTTCACAAAATCAATTCCTTTTGCATTTAATTTATTCATCCATTTTCGACGGAATTCATTTTCCGTCAAAAATCTTCGTCGGAATCCATTTTCCGTCGAAAAATTTCACAAAATCAATTTCTTTTGCATTTACTTTATCCATCAGTTTTCGACGGAATCCATTTTCCGTCGAAAAACTTCACAAAGTAAATCTCATTTGCGTTTATTTCATTCATCCATTTTCGACGGAATCCGTTTTCTGTCCAAAAACTTCACAAAATCAATTTCTTTTGCATTTATTTTATTCATCCATTTTCGACGGAATCCATTTTCCGTCAAAAATCTGCGACAGAACCCATTTTCCGTCGAAAAACTTCACAAAATCAATTTCTTTTGCATTTATTTTATTCATCAGTTTTCGACGGAATCCATTTTCCGTCAAAAAACTTTACAAAATCAATTTCTTTTGCATTTATTTTATTCATCAGTTTTCGACGGAATCTATTTTCCGTCTAAAAACTTCACAAAATCAATTTCTTTTGCATTTATTTTATTTATCAGTTTTCGACGCAATTCTTTTTCCGTCGAAAAACTTCACAAAATGAATTTCTTTTGCAACTTATTTTATTCATCCGTTTTCGACAGAATTCATTTTCCATCAAAAATCTTCGACGAAATCCATTTTCGTCGAAAAACTTCACAAAATCAATTTCTTTTGCATTTATTTTATTCATCCATTTTCGACGGAATCCGTTTTCCGTCCAAAAACTTCACAAAATCAAATTCTTTTGCATTTATTTTATTCATCCATTTTCGACGGAATCCGTTTTCCGTCCAAAAACTTCACAAAATCAATTACTTTTGCATTTATTTTATTCATCCATTTTCGACGGAATCCATTTTCCGTCAAAAATCTTCGACAGAATCCATTTTCCGTCGAAAAACTTCACAAAATCAATTTCTTTTGCATTTATTTTATTCATCCATTTTCGACGGAATCCGTTTTTCGTCAAAAAACTTCACAATATCAATTTCTTTTGCTTTTATTTTATTCATCCATTTTCAATGGAATCCATTTTCCGTCCAAAATCTTCGACGGAATCCATTTTCCGTCAAAAAACTTCACAAAATCAATTTCTTTTGCATTTATTTTATTCATCAGTTTTCGAAGGAATCCGTTTTCCGTCGAAAAACTTCACAAAATCAATTTCTTTTGCATTTATTTTATTCATCTGTTTTCGACGAAATTCTTTTTCCGTCGAAAAGCTTCACAAAAAGAATTTCTTTTGCAATTTATTTTATTCATCCGTTTTCGCCGGAATTCTTTTTCCATCAAAAATCTTCGACGAAATCCATTTTCGTCGAAAAACCTCACAAAATCAATTTCTTTTGCATTTATTTTATTCATCCATTTTCGACGGAATCCGTTTTCCGTCCAAAAACTTCACAAAATCAATTTCTTTTGCATTTATTTTATTCATCCATTTTCGACGGAATCCGTTTTCCGTCCAAAAACTTCACAAAATCAATTCCTTTTGCATTTATTTTATTCATCCATTTTTGACGGAATTCATTTTCCGTCCAAAATCTTCGACGGAATCCATTTTCCGTCGAAAAACTTCACAAAATCAATTTCTTTTGCATTTACTTTATTCTTCAGTTTTCGACGGAATCCATTTTTCGTCGAAAAACTTCACAAAGTAAATCTCATTTGCGTTTATTTCATTCATCCATTTTCGACGGAATCCGTTTTCTGTCCAAAAACTTCACAAAATCAATTTCTTTTGCATTTATTTTATTCATCCATTTTCGACGGAATTCGTTTTCCGTCAAAAATCTTCACAAAATCAATTTCTTTTGCAATTATTTGATTCATCAGTTTTCGACGAAATTCTTTTTCCGTCGAAAAACTTCACAAAATGAATTTCTTTTGCAATTATTTTATTCATAAGCTTTCGACGGAATTCGTTTTCCGTTAAAAAACTTCGACGAAATCCATTTTCGTCGAAAAACTTCACAAAATAAATTTCTTTTGCATTCATTTTATTCATCCATTTTCGACGGAAACCGTTTTCCGTCAAAAAACTTCACAATATCAATTTCTTTTGCTTTTATTTTATTCATCCATTTCGATGGAATCCGTTTTCCGTCAAAAAACTTCACAAAATTAATTTCTTTTGCATTTATTTTATTCATCCATTTTTGACGGAATTCGGTTTCCGTCAAAAATCGTCGACGGAATCCATTTTCCGTCGAAAAACTTTACAAAATCAATTTCTTTTGAGTTTATTTTATTCATCAATTTTCGACGGAATCCATTTTTCGTCGAAAAACTTCACAAAATCCATTTCTTTTGCATTTATTTTATTCATCAGTTTTCGACGAAATTCTTTTTAAGTCGAGAAACTTCACAAAATCAATTTCTTTTGCATTTATTTTATTAATCCATTTTCGACGGAATTCATTTTCCATCAAAAATCTTCGACGGAATCCGTCGAAAAACTTCACAAAATCAATTTCTTTTGCATTTATTTCATTCATCAGTTTTCCACGGAATCCATTTTCCATCGAAAAACTTCACAAAATCAATTTCTTTTGCACTTATTGTATTCATCAGTTTTCGACGAAATTCTATTTCCGTCGAAAAACTTCACAAAGTAAATCTCATTTGCATTTATTTCATTCATCCATTTTCGACGGAATACATTTTCCGTCAAAAATCTTCGACGGAATCCCTTTTCCGTCCAAAAACTTCACAAAGTCAATTTCTTTTACATTTATTTTATTCATCAATTTTCGACGGAATCCATTTTCCATCGAAAAACTTCACAAAATCAATTTCTTTTGCATTTATTTTATTCATCCATTTTCGACGGAATCCATTTTCCGTCAAAAATCTGCGACAGAACCCATTTTCCGTCGAAAAACTTCACAAAATCAATTTCTTTTGCATTTATTTTATTCATCAGTTTTCGACGGAATCCATTTTCCGTCAAAAAACTTTACAATATCAATTTCTTTTGCATTTACTTTATTCATCAGATTTCGACGGAATCTATTTTCCGTCGAAAAACTTCACAAAGTCAATTTCTTTTGCATTTATTTTATTCATCAGTTTTCGACGGAATCCATTTTCCGTCAAAAAACTTTACAAAATCAATTTCTTTTGCAATTATTTTATTCATAAGCTTTCGACGGAATTCGTTTTCCGTCGAAAAACTTCACAAAATGAATTTCTTTTGCAATTTATTTTATTCATCCATTTTCGACGGAATTCGTTTTCCGTCAAAAATCTACGACGGAATCCATTTTCCGTCGAAAAACTTCACAAAATCAATTTCTTTTGCATTTATTTTATTCATCAGTTTTCGACGGAATCCATTTTCCGTCGAAAAACTTTACAAAATCAATTTCTTTTGCAATTATTTTATTCATAAGCTTTCGACGGAATTCGTTTTCCGTCGAAAAACTTCACAAATTGAATTTCTTTTGCAATTTATTTTATTCATCCATTTTCAACGAAATTCGTTTTACGTCAAAAATCTTCGACGAAGTCCATTTTCGTCGAAAAACTTCACAAAATGAATTTCTTTTGCATTTATTTTATTCATCAGTTTTCGACGGAATCCATTTTCCGTCTAAAAACTTCAAAAAATCAATTTCTTTTGCAATTATTTTATTCATCAGTTTTCGACGAAATTCTTTTTCCGTCGAAAAACATCACAAAATGAATTTCTTTTGCAACTTATTTTATTCATCCGTTTTCGACGGAATTCGTTTTTCCTTTTTCGTCGAAAAACTTCACAAAATCAATTTTTTCCCATTTATTTTATTCATCCGTTTTCAACGGAATCCATTTTCCTTCGAAAAACAACACACAAAAAAAATTCTTTTGCATTTATTTTATTCATCCATTTTCGACGGAATTCATTTCCCCTCAAAAAACTTCACAAAATCAATTTCTTTTGCATTTATTTTATTCATCCATTTTCGACGGAATTCATTTTCCGTCCAAAATCTTCGACGGAATCCATTTTCCGTCAAAAATCTTCTACGGAATCAATTTTCCGTTGAAAAACTTCACAAAATCAATTTCTTTTGCATTTATTTTATTCATCTATCTTCGATGGAATCCATTTTCCGTCGAAAAACTTCACAAAATCAATTTCTTTTGCATTTATTTTATTCATCCATTTTCGACGGAATTCATTTTCTGTCAAAAATCTTCGACGGAATCCATTTTCATCGAAAAACTTCACAAAATCAATTTCTTTTGCATTTATTTTATTCATCCGTTTTTGGCGGAATACATTTTCATCAAAAATCTTCGACGGAATCCATTTTCCGTCGAAAACTTCACAAAATCATTTTCTTTTGCATTTATTTTATTCATCCATTTTCGACGGAATTCGTTTTCCGTCAAAAAACTTTGCAAAAAAAATTTCTTTTGAATTTATGTTATTCATCCGTTTTCGACGGAATCCATTTTCGGTCGAAAAACTTCACAAAATCAATTTCTTTTGCATTTATTTTATTCATCCATTTTCGGCGGAATCCATTTTCCGTCGAAAAACTTGACAATATGAATTTCTTTTCCATTTATCTTATTCATCCTTTTTCGACGGAATTCATTTTCCGTCGAAAAACTTCACAAAATCAATTTCTTTTTCATTTTTCTATTCATCCATTTTCGACAGAATTCATTTTCCGACAAAAATCTTCGACGGAATCCATTTTCTGTCGAAAAGTTCACAAAAACAATTTCTTTTGCATTTATTTTATTCATCCGTTTTCGCCGGAATCCATTTTGCTTCGAAAAACAACACAAAATCAATTTCTTTTGCATTTATTTTATTAATCCGTTTTCGACGAAATTCTTTTTCCATCGAAAAACTTCACAAAATCAATTTCTTTTGCATTTATTTTATTCATCCGTTTTTGACGGAATACATTTTCCGTCAAAAATCTTCGACGGAATCCATTTTCCGTCGAAAACTTCACAAAATCAATTTCTATTGCATTTATTTTATTCATCCATTTTCGACGGAATTCGTTTTCCATCAAAAAACTTTGCAAAAAAAATTTCTTTTGAATTTATTTTATTCATCCATTTTCGACGGAATCCTTTTTCCGTCGAAAAACTTCACAAAATCAATTTCTTTTGCATTTATTTTATTCATCCATTTTCGACGGAATCCAATTTCCGTCAAAAAACTTGACAATATGAATTTGTTTTCCATTTATCTTATTCATCCGTTTTCGACGGAATTCATTTTCCGTCGAAAAACTTCACAAAATCAATTTCTTTTTCATTTATTTTATTCATCCATTTTCGACAGAATTCATTTTCCGACAAAAATCTTAGACGGAATCCATTTTCTGTCGAAAACTTCACAAAAACAATTTCTTTTGCATTTATTTTATTCATCCGTTTTCGACGGAATCCATTTTGCTTCGAAAAACAACACAAAATCAATTTCTTTTGCATTTATTTTATTCATCCATTTTCGACGGAATTCATTTTCCGTCAAAAATCTTCGACGGAATCCATTTTCCATCGAAAAACTTTACAAAATCAATTTCTTTTGCATTTATTTTATTCATCCGTTTTCGATGGAATTCATTTTCCGTCAAAAAACTTCACAAAATGAATTTCTTTTCCATTTATCTTATTCATCCGTTTTCCACAGAATTCATTTTCCGTGCAAAATCATCGACGAAATCCATTTTCCGTCGAAAAACTTCACAAATCAATTTCTTTTGCATTTATTTTACTCATCCATTTTCGACAGAATCCGTTTTCCGTCGAAAAACTTCATAAAATCAATTTCTTTTCCTATTTATTTTATTCATCCGTTTTCGACGAATTTCATTTTCCGTAAAAAATCTTCGACGGATTTCCTTTTTCGTCGAACAACTTCACAAAATCAAATTCATTTGAATTTATTTTATTCATCTGTTATCAACGGAATCCATTTTGCTTCGAAAAACAACACAAGATCATATCTTACGCTTTTATTTTATTCATCCATTTTCGACGGAATCCGTTTTCCGTCGAAAAACTTCACAAAATCAATTTCTTTTGCATTTATTTTATACATCCATTTTCGACGGAATTCATTTTCCGTCAAAAATCTTCGACGGAATCCATTTTCCATCGAAAAACTTTACAAAATCAATTTCTTTTGCATTTATTTTATTCATCCGTTTTCGATGGAATTCATTTTCCGGCAAAAATCTTTGACGGAATCCATTTTCCGTCAAAAATGTTCTACGGAATCCATTTTCCGTCGAAAAACTTCACAAAATTAATTTCTTTTGCATTTATTTTATTCATCTGTTTTCGACGGAATTTTTTTTCCGTCGAAAAACTTCACAAAATCAATTTCTTTTGCATTTATTTTAATCATCCGTTTTCGACGGAATACATTTTTCGTCAAAAATCTGCGACGGAATCCATTTTTCGTCGAAAAACATCATAAAATCAATTTCTTTTGCATTTATTTTATTCATCCATTTTCGACGGAATCCGTTTTCCATCAAAAAATTTCACAATATCAATTTCTTTTGCATTTATTTTATTCATCAATTTTCGACGGAATCCATTTTTCGTGAAAAAACTTCACAAAATTAATGTCTTTTGCGTTTATTTTATTCATCCATTTTCGACTGAATTCATTTTCCGTCAAAAATCTTCGACATAATCCATTTTCCGTCGAAAAACTTGACAAAATCAATTTCTTTTGCATTTATTTTATTCATCCGTTTTCGATGGAATCCATTTTCCACCGAAAAACTTTACAAAATCAAATTATTTTCCAATTTATTTTATTCATCCATTTTTGACGGAATTCATTTTCCGTCAAAAATCTTCGACTGATTTCCTTTTTCGTCGAAAAACTTCACAAAATCAATTTTTTCCCATTTATTTTATTCATCCGTTTTCAACGGAATCCATTTTCCTTCGAAAAACAACACAAAAAAAAATTTCTTTTGCATTTATTTTATTCATCCATTTTCGACGGAATTCATTTCCCCTCAAAAAACTTCACAAAATCAATTTCTTTTGCATTTATTTTATTCATCCATTTTCGACGGAATTCATTTTCCGTCCAAAATCTTCGACGGAATCCATTTTCCGTCAAAAATCTTCTACGGAATCAATTTTCCGTTGAAAAACTTCACAAAATCAATTTCTTTTGCATTTATTTTATTCATCCATTTTCGACGGAATTCATTTTCTGTCAAAAATCTTCGACGGAATCCATTTTCATCGAAAAACTTCACAAAATCAATTTCTTTTGCATTTATTTTATTCATCCGTTTTTGGCGGAATACATTTTCATCAAAAATCTTCGACGGAATCCATTTTCCGTCGAAAACTTCACAAAATCATTTTCTTTTGCATTTATTTTATTCATCCATTTTCGACGGAATTCGTTTTCCGTCAAAAAACTTTGCAAAAAAAATTTCTTTTGAATTTATTTTATTCATCCGTTTTCGACGGAATCCATTTTCGGTCGAAAAACTTCACAAAATCAATTTCTTTTGCATTTATTTTATTCATCCATTTTCGGCGGAATCCATTTTCCGTCGAAAAACTTGACAATATGAATTTCTTTTCCATTTATCTTATTCATCCTTTTTCGACGGAATTCATTTTCCGTCGAAAAACTTCACAAAATCAATTTCTTTTTCATTTTTTTATTCATCCATTTTCGACAGAATTCATTTTCCGACAAAAATCTTCGACGGAATCCATTTTCTGTCGAAAAGTTCACAAAAACAATTTCTTTTGCATTTATTTTATTCATCCGTTTTCGTCGGAATCCATTTTGCTTCGAAAAACAACACAAAATCAATTTCTTTTGCATTTATTTTATTAATCCGTTTTCGACGAAATTCTTTTTCCATCGAAAAACTTCACAAAATCAATTTCTTTTGCATTTATTTTATTCATCCGTTTTTGACGGAATACATTTTCCGTCAAAAATCTTCGACGGAATCCATTTTCCGTCGAAAACTTCACAAAATCAATTTCTATTGCATTTATTTTATTCATCCATTTTCGACGGAATTCGTTTTCCATCAAAAAACTTTGCAAAAAAAATTTCTTTTGAATTTATTTTATTCATCCATTTTCGACGGAATCCTTTTTCCGTCGAAAAACTTCACAAAATCAATTTCTTTTGCATTTATTTTATTCATCCATTTTCGACGGAATCCAATTTCCGTCAAAAAACTTGACAATATGAATTTGTTTTCCATTTATCTTATTCATCCGTTTTCGACGGAATTCATTTTCCGTCGAAAAACTTCACAAAATCAATTTCTTTTTCATTTATTTTATTCATCCATTTTCGACAGAATTCATTTTCCGACAAAAATCTTAGACGGAATCCATTTTCTGTCGAAAACTTCACAAAAACAATTTCTTTTGCATTTATTTTATTCATCCGTTTTCGACGGAATCCATTTTGCTTCGAAAAACAACACAAAATCAATTTCTTTTGCATTTATTTTATTCATCCATTTTCGACGGAATTCATTTTCCGTCAAAAATCTTCAACGGAATCCATTTTCCATCGAAAAACTTTACAAAATCAATTTCTTTTGCATTTATTTTATTCATCCGTTTTCGATGGAATTCATTTTCCGTCAAAAAACTTCACAAAATGAATTTCTTTTCCATTTATCTTATTCATCCGTTTTCGACAGAATTCATTTTCCGTGCAAAATCATCGACGAAATCCATTTTCCGTCGAAAAACTTCACAAATCAATTTCTTTTGCATTTATTTTACTCATCCATTTTCGACAGAATCCGTTTTCCGTCGAAAAACTTCATAAAATCAATTTCTTTTCCTATTTATTTTATTCATCCGTTTTCGACGAATTTCATTTTCCGTAAAAAATCTTCGACGGATTTCCTTTTTCGTCGAACAACTTCACAAAATCAAATTCATTTGAATTTATTTTATTCATCTGTTATCAACGGAATCCATTTTGCTTCGAAAAACAACACAAGATCATATCTTATGCTTTTATTTTATTCATCCATTTTCGACGGAATCCGTTTTCCGTCGAAAAACTTCACAAAATCAATTTCTTTTGCATTTATTTTATACATCCATTTTCGACGGAATTCATTTTCCGTCAAAAATCTTCGATCTTTTCCATCGAAAAACTTTTCAATTTCTTTTGCATTTATTTTATTCATCCATTTTCGACGGAATCCATCCGTTTTCCGTCGAAAAACTTCACAAAATCAATTTCTTTTGCATTTATTTTATACATCCATTTTCGAATCGTCAAAAATGTTCTAAATTCATTTTCCGTCAAAAATCTTCGACGGAATCCATTTTCCATCGAAAAACTTTACAAAATCAATTTCTTTTGCATTTATTTTATTCATCCGTTTTCGATGGAATTCATTTCGGCAAAAATCTTTGACGGAATCCATTTTCCGTCAAAAATGTTCTACGGAATCCATTTTCCGTCGAAAAACTTCACAAAATTAATTTCTTTTGCATTTATTTTATTCATCTGTTTTCGACGGAATTTTTTTTCCGTCGAAAAACTTCACAAAATCAATTTCTTTTGCATTTATTTTAATCATCCGTTTTCGACGGAATACATTTTTCGTCAAAAATCTGCGACGGAATCCATTTTTCGTCGAAAAACATCATAAAATCAATTTCTTTTGCATTTATTTTATTCATCCATTTTCGACGGAATCCGTTTTCCATCAAAAAATTTCACAATATCAATTTCTTTTGCATTTATTTTATTCATCAATTTTCGACGGAATCCATTTTTCGTGAAAAAACTTCACAAAATTAATGTCTTTTGCGTTTATTTTATTCATCCATTTTCGACTGAATTCATTTTCCGTCAAAAATCTTCGACATAATCCATTTTCCGTCGAAAAACTTGACAAAATCAATTTCTTTTGCATTTATTTTATTCATCCGTTTTCGATGGAATCCATTTTCCACCGAAAAACTTTACAAAATCAAATTATTTTCCAATTTATTTTATTCATCCATTTTTGACGGAATTCGTTTTCCGTCAAAAATCTTCGACTGATTTCCTTTTTCGTCGAAAAACTTCACAAAATCAATTTTTTCCCATTTATTTTATTCATCCGTTTTCAACGGAATCCATTTTCCTTCGAAAAACAACACAAAAAAAAATTTCTTTTGCATTTATTTTATTCATCCATTTTCGACGGAATTCATTTCCCCTCAAAAAACTTCACAAAATCAATTTCTTTTGCATTTATTTTATTCATCCATTTTCGACGGAATTCATTTTCCGTCCAAAATCTTCGACGGAATCCATTTTCCGTCAAAAATCTTCTACGGAATCAATTTTCCGTTGAAAAACTTCACAAAATCAATTTCTTTTGCATTTATTTTATTCATCTATCTTCGATGGAATCCATTTTCCGTCGAAAAACTTCACAAAATCAATTTCTTTTGCATTTATTTTATTCATCCATTTTCGACGGAATTCATTTTCTGTCAAAAATCTTCGACGGAATCCATTTTCATCGAAAAACTTCACAAAATCAATTTCTTTTGCATTTATTTTATTCATCCGTTTTTGGCGGAATACATTTTCATCAAAAATCTTCGGCGGAATCCATTTTCCGTCGAAAACTTCACAAAATCATTTTCTTTTGCATTTATTTTATTCATCCATTTTCGACGGAATTCGTTTTCCGTCAAAAAACTTTGCAAAAAAAATTTCTTTTGAATTTATTTTATTCATCCGTTTTCGACGGAATCCATTTTCGGTCGAAAAACTTCACAAAATCAATTTCTTTTGCATTTATTTTATTCATCCATTTTCGGCGGAATCCATTTTCCGTCGAAAAACTTGACAATATGAATTTCTTTTCCATTTATCTTATTCATCCTTTTTCGACGGAATTCATTTTCCGTCGAAAAACTTCACAAAATCAATTTCTTTTTCATTTTTTTATTCATCCATTTTCGACAGAATTCATTTTCCGACAAAAATCTTCGACGGAATCCATTTTCTGTCGAAAAGTTCACAAAAACAATTTCTTTTGCATTTATTTTATTCATCCGTTTTCGTCGGAATCCATTTTGCTTCGAAAAACAACACAAAATCAATTTCTTTTGCATTTATTTTATTAATCCGTTTTCGACGAAATTCTTTTTCCATCGAAAAACTTCACAAAATCAATTTCTTTTGCATTTATTTTATTCATCCGTTTTTGACGGAATACATTTTCCGTCAAAAATCTTCGACGGAATCCATTTTCCGTCGAAAACTTCACAAAATCAATTTCTATTGCATTTATTTTATTCATCCATTTTCGACGGAATTCGTTTTCCATCAAAAAACTTTGCAAAAAAAATTTCTTTTGAATTTATTTTATTCATCCATTTTCGACGGAATCCTTTTTCCGTCGAAAAACTTCACAAAATCAATTTCTTTTGCATTTATTTTATTCATCCATTTTCGACGGAATCCAATTTCCGTCAAAAAACTTGACAATATGAATTTGTTTTCCATTTATCTTATTCATCCGTTTTCGACGGAATTCATTTTCCGTCGAAAAACTTCACAAAATCAATTTCTTTTTCATTTATTTTATTCATCCATTTTCGACAGAATTCATTTTCCGACAAAAATCTTAGACGGAATCCATTTTCTGTCGAAAACTTCACAAAAACAATTTCTTTTGCATTTATTTTATTCATCCGTTTTCGACGGAATCCATTTTGCTTCGAAAAACAACACAAAATCAATTTCTTTTGCATTTATTTTATTCATCCATTTTCGACGGAATTCATTTTCCGTCAAAAATCTTCGACGGAATCCATTTTCCATCGAAAAACTTTACAAAATCAATTTCTTTTGCATTTATTTTATTCATCCGTTTTCGATGGAATTCATTTTCCGTCAAAAAACTTCACAAAATGAATTTCTTTTCCATTTATCTTATTCATCCGTTTTCGACAGAATTCATTTTCCGTGCAAAATCATCGACGAAATCCATTTTCCGTCGAAAAACTTCACAAATCAATTTCTTTTGCATTTATTTTACTCATCCATTTTCGACAGAATCCGTTTTCCGTCGAAAAACTTCATAAAATCAATTTCTTTTCCTATTTATTTTATTCATCCGTTTTCGACGAATTTCATTTTCCGTAAAAAATCTTCGACGGATTTCCTTTTTCGTCGAACAACTTCACAAAATCAAATTCATTTGAATTTATTTTATTCATCTGTTATCAACGGAATCCATTTTGCTTCGAAAAACAACACAAGATCATATCTTATGCTTTTATTTTATTCATCCATTTTCGACGGAATCCGTTTTCCGTCGAAAAACTTCACAAAATCAATTTCTTTTGCATTTATTTTATACATCCATTTTCGACGGAATTCATTTTCCGTCAAAAATCTTCGACGGAATCCATTTTCCATCGAAAAACTTTACAAAATCAATTTCTTTTGCATTTATTTTATTCATCCGTTTTCGATGGAATTCATTTTCCGGCAAAAATCTTTGACGGAATCCATTTTCCGTCAAAAATGTTCTACGGAATCCATTTTCCGTCGAAAAACTTCACAAAATTAATTTCTTTTGCATTTATTTTATTCATCTGTTTTCGACGGAATTTTTTTTCCGTCGAAAAACTTCACAAAATCAATTTCTTTTGCATTTATTTTAATCATCCGTTTTCGACGGAATACATTTTTCGTCAAAAATCTGCGACGGAATCCATTTTTCGTCGAAAAACATCATAAAATCAATTTCTTTTGCATTTATTTTATTCATCCATTTTCGACGGAATCCGTTTTCCATCAAAAAATTTCACAATATCAATTTCTTTTGCATTTATTTTATTCATCAATTTTCGACGGAATCCATTTTTCGTGAAAAAACTTCACAAAATTAATGTCTTTTGCGTTTATTTTATTCATCCATTTTCGACTGAATTCATTTTCCGTCAAAAATCTTCGACATAATCCATTTTCCGTCGAAAAACTTGACAAAATCAATTTCTTTTGCATTTATTTTATTCATCCGTTTTCGATGGAATCCATTTTCCACCGAAAAACTTTACAAAATCAAATTATTTTCCAATTTATTTTATTCATCCATTTTTGACGGAATTCGTTTTCCGTCAAAAATCTTCGACTGATTTCCTTTTTCGTCGAAAAACTTCACAAAATCAATTTTTTCCCATTTATTTTATTCATCCGTTTTCAACGGAATCCATTTTCCTTCGAAAAACAACACAAAAAAAAATTTCTTTTGCATTTATTTTATTCATCCATTTTCGACGGAATTCATTTCCCCTCAAAAAACTTCACAAAATCAATTTCTTTTGCATTTATTTTATTCATCCATTTTCGACGGAATTCATTTTTCGTCCAAAATCTTCGACGGAATCCATTTTCCGTCAAAAATCTTCTACGGAATCAATTTTCCGTTGAAAAACTTCACAAAATCAATTTCTTTTGCATTTGTTTTATTCATCTATCTTCGATGGAATCCATTTTCCGTCGAAAAACTTCACAAAATCAATTTCTTTTGCATTTATTTTATTCATCCATTTTCGACGGAATTCATTTTCTGTCAAAAATCTTCGACGGAATCCATTTTCATCGAAAAACTTCACAAAATCAATTTCTTTTGCATTTATTTTATTCATCCGTTTTTGGCGGAATACATTTTCATCAAAAATCTTCGACGGAATCCATTTTCCGTCGAAAACTTCACAAAATCATTTTCTTTTGCATTTATTTTATTCATCCATTTTCGACGGAATTCGTTTTCCGTCAAAAAACTTTGCAAAAAAAATTTCTTTTGAATTTATTTTATTCATCCGTTTTCGACGGAATCCATTTTCGGTCGAAAAACTTCACAAAATCAATTTCTTTTGCATTTATTTTATTCATCCATTTTCGGCGGAATCCATTTTCCGTCGAAAAACTTGACAATATGAATTTCTTTTCCATTTATCTTATTCATCCTTTTTCGACGGAATTCATTTTCCGTCGAAAAACTTCACAAAATCAATTTCTTTTTCATTTTTTTATTCATCCATTTTCGACAGAATTCATTTTCCGACAAAAATCTTCGACGGAATCCATTTTCTGTCGAAAAGTTCACAAAAACAATTTCTTTTGCATTTATTTTATTCATCCGTTTTCGCCGGAATCCATTTTGCTTCGAAAAACAACACAAAATCAATTTCTTTTGCATTTATTTTATTAATCCGTTTTCGACGAAATTCTTTTTCCATCGAAAAACTTCACAAAATCAATTTCTTTTGCATTTATTTTATTCATCCGTTTTTGACGGAATACATTTTCCGTCAAAAATCTTCGACGGAATCCATTTTCCGTCGAAAACTTCACAAAATCAATTTCTATTGCATTTATTTTATTCATCCATTTTCGACGGAATTCGTTTTCCATCAAAAAACTTTGCAAAAAAAATTTCTTTTGAATTTATTTTATTCATCCATTTTCGACGGAATCCTTTTTCCGTCGAAAAACTTCACAAAATCAATTTCTTTTGCATTTATTTTATTCATCCATTTTCGACGGAATCCAATTTCCGTCAAAAAACTTGACAATATGAATTTGTTTTCCATTTATCTTATTCATCCGTTTTCGACGGAATTCATTTTCCGTCGAAAAACTTCACAAAATCAATTTCTTTTTCATTTATTTTATTCATCCATTTTCGACAGAATTCATTTTCCGACAAAAATCTTAGACGGAATCCATTTTCTGTCGAAAACTTCACAAAAACAATTTCTTTTGCATTTATTTTATTCATCCGTTTTCGACGGAATCCATTTTGCTTCGAAAAACAACACAAAATCAATTTCTTTTGCATTTATTTTATTCATCCATTTTCGACGGAATTCATTTTCCGTCAAAATCTTCGACGGAATCCATTTTCCATCGAAAAACTTTACAAAATCAATTTCTTTTGCATTTATTTTATTCATCCGTTTTCGATGGAATTCATTTTCCGTCAAAAAACTTCACAAAATGAATTTCTTTTCCATTTATCTTATTCATCCGTTTTCGACAGAATTCATTTTCCGTGCAAAATCATCGACGAAATCCATTTTCCGTCGAAAAACTTCACAAATCAATTTCTTTTGCATTTATTTTACTCATCCATTTTCGACGGAATCCGTTTTCCGTCGAAAAACTTCATAAAATCAATTTCTTTTCCTATTTATTTTATTCATCCGTTTTCGACGAATTTCATTTTCCGTAAAAAATCTTCGACGGATTTCCTTTTTCGTCGAACAACTTCACAAAATCAAATTCATTTGAATTTATTTTATTCATCTGTTATCAACGGAATCCATTTTGCTTCGAAAAACAACACAAGATCATATCTTATGCTTTTATTTTATTCATCCATTTTCGACGGAATCCGTTTTCCGTCGAAAAACTTCACAAAATCAATTTCTTTTGCATTTATTTTATACATCCATTTTCGACGGAATTCATTTTCCGTCAAAAATCTTCGACGGAATCCATTTTCCATCGAAAAACTTTACAAAATCAATTTCTTTAGCATTTATTTTATTCATCCGTTTTCGATGGAATTCATTTTCCGGCAAAAATCTTTGACGGAATCCATTTTCCGTCAAAAATGTTCTACGGAATCCATTTTCCGTCGAAAAACTTCACAAAATTAATTTCTTTTGCATTTATTTTATTCATCTGTTTTCGACGGAATTTTTTTTCCGTCGAAAAACTTCACAAAATCAATTTCTTTTGCATTTATTTTAATCATCCGTTTTCGACGGAATACATTTTTCCTCAAAAATCTGCGACGGAATCCATTTTTCGTCGAAAAACATCATAAAATCAATTTCTTTTGCATTTATTTTATTCATCCTGTAACATCCCGTCTAATTAAGAACCTAATTAAAATTTCAATTAGCAATAGGGTAGAATGCGTATATGCGGATTATATATATATATATATATATATATATATATATATATATATGTTTGCTCTAGGACGGAATTCAAATTTTATTTAGGGATTTATTGGTATTACCTTGGAAGCTAAGTACTTATTCTATGCATGTGAAATTTTAGGAATAATGTAATTATAACATATAGGAAGCATAGTGTTATTTAGAATTATATGAGTACTCATCTAAAAGTATGCCATTAGAGAACATAACATCTTGAAGGTTTGAATTAATTCCTAAATAAGAAAACAATTGGACTTATATGAACCCAATTATTTTGGACTTAGGCCCTAGAATCCTTGACCTTTAAGCAACCCAAAATCCCCCTCCCTCTTGCGTTTGTTTTGGCTGCACACAGCCCTTCATTGTGTGGTTTGTGTTCAAATAAAACTCAGCTTACATACACAATCTTGACCGCCACCTTGCATCAACATTGGGACCCTTGAGTGTGCCTCTTTCCTTATGTATCCACCCTAGGCTCCCCTTCACATGTCATCCTTACCTCTTCTTGCGCATGGAGCATTGGGTAGAGGGAATTTTTGTTGCTTGCACTCTTATTCAAGGCAGCAGCGCTGTGGGCAGTGTGAGGTATAGATTCTGCATGTTTGACCAAGCTTCTCTCACCTATCACCATCAAAGCCTTCAACCCTATGCGCATGAGTTGTTCTTGGTTCTTGGTTGATGTCCTTTGCCTTGCTTATCACGCCTCCTTGCTGCATTGTGTAAGGAAAAGGTGCTGCATGATCCATCACCATCAAAGCTTTCCCACCTTGTGCGCATATGGCATTGTGAGAGGGAAAGGTTCTGCATGTTTGACCAAAACCATCCTCATCCATCACCATCCAACCTTATGCGCATAGGGCTTTGTGAGAAGAAAGAGTTGTTACATGTTTGATCCATCACCATCAAACCTTTCCAAACTTGTGCGCATAGGACATTATGAGTAGAGAAAGCTGCTGCACATTTGACCTTTGATACTCTCATCCATCCCCATCAAACCCTTCCTACCTTGTGCGCATGAGTAGTCCTTGGTATGTGTCCATTTGCTTTTGTAGCTCACTTAGCACACTTACACATAACCTATGCCTCTTGCTTGTCCCTTGTGTTGCGCTGAATTGGCCAGTGTGCAGGCTGGTGGCTTGTGGCAGCCTTGTCATCATGCAGCTTTGGAGGAAGAGAAGTCAGATCTGCATAGGCAGAAACCTCTTAGCCTTTCCTTTCCTTATTCATGCTTAACATACAACCTTTGAGTTGACCAAAGCTCCTCATCCTCTGACCTCGACTTGGACAGCTCCCACACAGTCCTAGCATGCGCAGAATTCTGCTATCCTTGCAGCCCTTGACCTTGTCTTTACTTGTCAACCATTCAGCCATCTTTTCCCTTGTTGCATGCGTTGCTTTGGGCAGAAGTAAGGGGCAGATGTTTGTCTCTTTTGATG
>JAVKPL010011464.1:0-49427 GCA_032173675.1 Gastrolobium villosum | reverse complement strand
ATTCCACTATATCACACTATACCATCATCCAATTAAACATCATTTTATATCATACCACATCAAATTCACAACCTTTACATCATTTTTTTCCTCCAAACCCCTCAATGGTTCGAATTCTTCAAAGGAGGGTTCTACGAGGTTTTCAATTCCATTATTAAAGATTCAAATCATAATTTCTAGATCTACAAAATCAACCACAAAGGTACCACAAATATACTCACCATCAAGTGTATGAACACCACCAAGGCTTCACTAATCCAAAGGAGATCCAAAAACTCCAAAAACTCCAAGAACACAACATGGTTCGGATCTGTCCATGCCCAAAAACGCATCAATGGAGGTGGTTTCATGGCTTGAGAGTACCACCAATGGCTTTAGAAGGTTGTTTGCGTCACATTTCAAGCCAAAGATCACTTGATTTGGTTGAGGAATGAGAAAGTTGCAAAGAAAAGAGGTTTTGGAGCCCTTTTGGCCATGGAGGCTGCGTCTCACGGGAAAGAAGAGAGGGAGGGGAGAGAAATGTTGTGTAATTGTGACTTTCAAGTCACTTAAACCACCCGCGGGTCCCACACGCGTTTTAACTTTCATCCCGATAAAAATTCTGATCATATATTCTTAATCTACATATTTTTCCAGTCCATGACATATTTTTCTTTCCTCAAAATATTGATAAAAATTTCACACTTATCGGTACACTCATACCGCAGTATTTAACACTTAAAAATCACTATTCATCAATTTTTCCCAAATTTGCCTATTCACTCAATTTTCCGCCCTGATTCCATTTCCAGCATTATTTTTGTCATATTAAATCTCTAACTCCATTTTTCATGCCTCGGTTTACGTTTTTGGCAAATTACCATTTTGCCCTTTTTGCCCATTTTGGCCATATTTCTCTGATTTTCACTAATCCATTAATTCTAACTCATATTCTATCAAATAAATTCACATTTAATTTTCCGAGGTGTTATATTCACCCCACCTTTTAGGAATTTTGTCCGCAAAATCAACTATACACATATGCTAACTCGGGATACAGCCGGAGAATCTCAGTCTCCCGTCCCCAAGCAGCTTCATCAGTGTGCGGACACCAAAATAATTACTTACATTTCCATCTTTTGGCTTTTCTGCCACATTTCACAATAGTCTTGCCTTTCAAAGGCCCAATGGGAGACCTCAAGTCCTTCCCAATCTCAATCTCAACCGGTGACACCACATGTGAACAACCGGAGCGCACCACACAGTTGTGCACTTTCTCTGCTTTACCAAGCCAATTTCTTTCAATTTCTTTTCAATTTCTTTTCAATTTCTTTTCACAAGTCCGGCTACCTCACACATATAGCCCATAATTTCTCTTGGCAGGTTTTCCCACCTAATTAACATATCAACAATCACGCTTATAGGATCATACCACATTCTGTCCAATCTGTGCCACACAGGCAACTATTACTTTCTGACACATTACAGCCACAATTTTCCTTCTTTGATCTTTATTTCTATGAAGTATTAACTCCCGTCATCAATTTTTTCCAATTTTTCTTATTTCACATTAAACTCTGTTATGGAATCTCACAGCCCCTCAGTGCACTTCACCGAGTAATCATCTAATTCACGCTCACTACACTTTTATTTTCTGAGGGATAAATCCCCATTTTTGGCACTTAGCCACAACTCGCATATACACATTTTTCTTTTCTCATGTTCTCAACCTACGGCGTACAATTTCATCTTAGTATTTCATCTTTAACAAGCACCATCCCTGTGCTCAACCTTCAAATCCAACCCTACAGGTTTACCAACTTTCGCCTAAACACAACGGCGAATCACTTCCTCAAGACATTTTACTGGTACTCAATGGACCACACATTACAATTTATACTCTACATCGGCTAATTCCGAGCCTTCATCCATGGATTTACTCATTAATTTCATACACTAGATCATACTTACAATTTCAACTAATCATCTCCAAACTTGACACATAGGTCCATCATTGATTTCTCACATTTAAGGCAATATGCCTAAGGTTTCAACTAACAATTTTCTTTAATTACCGTTCAATACTCACGTTATCAATTCCACATGTATTTCATTCTATACACCTCACCTTCATCATCATTTCACTTAACCAGTATGTATCACTCCAAGGTCACACATCATCTTTTTCTCATATCTGTCCCATCACATAGGGATTTTCAAAGCCTATTTATCATGCCACTAGGAACTAAATCCATCCTTGTCATCACTTTCATCATTTCATATTGACGATTACACAAATCTCTCGGACTATTCAAAGTACCACTAGCACTCTCAATCATATATCTTGGAACCTAGCCAAGAACAACATTAACATTGTGTATTTTCAACACATCACTCACAATAATTTTGCATCTATACAGCTCCATCCGTAACTCGACCACCAGGGTAAAGATATCAACCTTTTATTTCACCAAATACCATTCTATTTAACAACTAGTATCACACCTTCTCACTTGGCTACATCGCAATTTATCACTTATCAAAATCCTTGGCCACTCAGGCCACCAACTTAGCTTAGCATCTCAACATCACAAGCCTTTCCATAAAACTTTGACTCATTCCATCATCACTAATCAATTTTCCATTCCCTTCACATAGGGTGACAATCCAATAACTCATTTCATAATTTCTGAAAAACCACAATTCCATACTACCACACTTGGTACCCACTCATGCACATCTCCGAGTGCCCAATTTTATAATTCCAACTACCATCTCATGGAACTTCACACATTTCATCATATTAGGCATATTACTGTTCGCTTACAGTTATCCAAATTCACCTCTTGCGTTCCTCACAAGATACAATCCTCTGATGCAATGGGTAAGAACATCCTTAGGTTTAACCCCTCGAGCTCTTGCTGTCCTAAGGGCCCCAGGTGCAATGCCCCACCAATCAGAGAATCTGTCCTTATAATTCACGCAAGAAGAGGTAACATGCCAACGGTTGTACTAACAGTCCCACTAACACAAGGTTCTACCTCACACTACATTACTTATACAAGATAATAATAACCTCCGGGAACATAATCCATACGGAGATAGCCACACAAATAAACACATTCACATCAAATCCGTATATAACGACAAACAGATTCTTATATAGACACATAATGGTATACTAATTATATCTCGCTTTTGCACTATGCACTATAATTTTCCAATATGGTTCTTTTTTATTTCAACAGTTTACTCATTTCACTTGACTAGTCATTAGTCTTAGTCCATAGAATAATCATCCTCACATGATTCCAACATCTTTCTCATATTTTGACACAAAACTTTCAATTCATAACAGTACCCATGTTCGGTACAGTCCTAATCCATTGTCCATCATGACTTATAGCAACCATGCTCAACACTGTAGAAGATCCACTTCATTAACATAACATCACTTTTTCTCTCAACATTTCACTATGACACCAAGAGTGCCCTCATTTAACAGTCCATGCATTCTGCGCATCAGGACCACCAGATAAATTCCAATTTCGAGCAGCGCTCGCCTGGGACTTCCAAGAGAAACACCTCTTAGGATTCAATCCACAAGGAAACTCAGGACAATATTAATCGTCACATTACTACCAACATGTGTGCCATGGTATAACTTGCACACCGGGACTCCATCATGAATCCCATACCAAATTGAGCGTCCAATGACACTCCAAAGAGACAATCTCTTCAAACCTTTCCCATCATAGGGAATTTCAGTTGTAAAATTTTTCTTTTACCCACGAGTTTACTAACCCAAAACAACACAAATATACATTTAGGCACCCCGGCCTTCACAAAACATATATATATACTTATTCACATATTAGCACTTAGCCATATCATCCAATTTGCAATGCTCCACAACATTATGGAAGCATATTAGTACCATTACTACACCACACTCAGTTATGTTTTCTCACTTCACATTTGTCAAGTCCACCCGTCCTTAACTTATGGACTCTCATACTTTCAATCAAATTCATCCAATGCCTTACATGGCAATTTCCTCAACTTCTTATATTTTACTTTCTACACATATGATATCCTCACTTAGATTAAGCCAACATTAACTCATCATGGACTAAAGTCCCACTTTCAACATTGAATTTATCCAACACATCATTTCCATAGTTCTTTTAAGTTACTCACACTCCTCAATCCAAATTTTGAAACTTCAATTTATTTCTTCATCCAAGCATCTTAAGTCATCCATGTGTACGCCCTCATCAAGGATCTTACAACCTTATTATTTTACCCTAAGGTACCCACATTACATCTAAACACTCATATTCAAATCTTCACGAATTCATCGGGGTTCCAATTCCCCACCATGTCAAAGATATACCACTAATTCCCACATATACTCAATTGTTCTAACTCCCCATACATTAGGAAAGACTACCAACATCACCATACCAATATCAACTCAATTCAATCATTCTTACTCACCATAAGACCACATATTCAACTATGGTAGCATTCTACCCAAAATGGTTATACATCTTATATCAATTCATTCTCACTAAGTCCTCAATGACATCAAATTTACTTACTAACATATCCATTCGTGGGGCAGTCAACACTGCACCCACCACCTTAGCCTAAGGACTGGCATTGGTGCTCCAGGGTTGTCACGAAGGCATCTTATACTGACCACACATTGAACACGAAGAAATGGGTTGATCAGGCCCAAACTAAGGAATCACATGTGTAGCAGTCAATAAGTGTCTACGTACAACTATACAGCACTCACCTCACTTATACAATCATCAGAGTTCCCTAAAGAAACTGCTCTGATACCATAAAATGTAACAGCCCGTTACGTACCGGTATTGTTAACATTGATTATGATATTAAGCGCAGTTACAATCACAGTAATTGGGTTAATTAAATTACGGGCAAATTTTTTTTTCTTTTATCATATTCTCTTTTCATATCCATAACCTTTTCCGTAACCAATTAAAACAACACTATAATTGTAAATGCCATACGCGGAAGCATACAGTTTACTAACATCACTAATCTTTCTTTTTATTCAACTCCTTTAAACTCATTAAATTACTTTCATATCTTACCATGTTCTACCCCTTTACATTAGTTACGCGTGGTTTCAAACCACGTACCATGTGGAGTTCTACCCATCAAGATGAACCCCTTTCTTTTAGTCTAAAAAAAAAACTTAAATTTCCAAAATTTACACTGTGGTAATCGATTACCAGTGGGTGGTAATCGATTACCACCTGTCAAAAACGAGACAGTAGCTAAATTTTCACCTCCCCTGTTCTGGTAATCGATTACCAACCTTGGGTAATCGATTACCTCACATGGTAATCGATTACCAAGCCTCAGTAATCGATTACCAGTGAAGACAGTAGCCAAATTTCGTCCCCTGTTGCATGGTAATCGATTACCATGCTTGGGTAATCGATTACTATGCAGCAAAAGTGACAGATTACAGCATTTTAAGCCCAAGAAGGGTTGTGTAATCCATCCCAAACACCTTAGTACTCCACACAACACTTAAACATACTCTAATGTAGGCACTAGGCCCATCAAACATGCATTCTCATTCAATTATGCATCATTTACAAAGTCTTTAATATAATGGCCATTTTACATCCAAATATGGACCATTTTACAACATATTTGCCAAGGCTTCAATACAATGAATGTGGCAATGGACAAGTCCCATGCTCACTCAAATATACAATAGATACTAAAGTCCTACATATACATCAAATTGAAAGAATTCAACATGTAGTCATGAACATACAAAGGCATGGCATTTTCAACATGCACAAGTTCATGATCTAAGTCTAAAGCATA
This sequence comes from Gastrolobium villosum, assembly GCA_032173675.1. Classification (NCBI taxonomy): domain Eukaryota; kingdom Viridiplantae; phylum Streptophyta; class Magnoliopsida; order Fabales; family Fabaceae; genus Gastrolobium; species Gastrolobium villosum. The sequence goes on along the minus strand of JAVKPL010011464.1, from coordinate 43,571 downwards.
AAACATATGCAATGTGTGTCCCAATCCAATGCTCATCACATGGTGCCTCCAATATGCACCTCATGCTCCACTCTTCCAGGCTCAACCTGACCTGAAATGATGCCCCAAAACACGGGGTGAGATATATAAATATATCTCAGTAAACCAAGGGCCCTGGAGGTTTCTCCACCCCATGGCTCACTCAATGTGCAAATATAACATCATGTAATATGCAAGCAATACAATATCACCAACCAACTGGAGACAACCCAAGAACATCCACGCATGGATTCATGTTCAATGACTCCATCATATAACTCCCGAGACAATCCTAGAGCTTCTCCCATGGTTGAGAAAACTCCATGGCCAACCCAACCGGAACTCCTCAAGAGACCTATCCGGCGGATGTCCCCCGTTTGGCTCATCCCGGTGTCGCTCCCATGAGTCGACCCCATGGCATCCCAACTGGCACTTCGCCATCGAAATGATCCAGCGGATGTCCAAACCCAACACACGTCAACTGGCCAGTGACCAAACAATTTTTCATACAATCCAAGCAATATGCACACAAGCACATAATCACACAATGCCATAAACACATAATCCAACCACAACCTTCCACTAGGTGTGGTGGAGCACACAAGGGCTAAACCCCAGTTCCAAAGGTTACCTCAACACCGAGCCCATGCTCCATACGTAAGCTCCAAGCTTACCCGCTTCCAAAGCGTCCAAAAGAGGCAACCTAGATAATCCACAACATGATTATCAAACCATTTACAAATCAATCATTTAATCTCAAGTAATCATTCATTTTACTTCAATCTCTTTTATAGATCAAATTACCAAATACATCATGAATCACACATTCTTTCTTCTCATTCCACTATATCACACTATACCATCATCCAATTAAACATCATTTTATATCATACCACATCAAATTCACAACCTTTACATCATTTTTTCCTCCAAACCCCTCAATGGTTCGAATTCTTCAAAGGAGGGTTCTACGAGGTTTTCAATTCCATTTTTAATACACACACTAATCATATAATCATATTATCACTCTATACCAATGGTCCATCATTCAATTATCCAATTACACCACACACCAATTTTCATGAAATCTTCACAAATTTTCCAAAGTTAAAAATCCAACTTTTTCACCAAAATTTATCATAGCATTTCTAGCTTACAAGCATCATTCTAAGGCATTTTCATCTAATAGCATTTTTCCATTTGGGCTCTCTATCATCACACATCTAAGATTAAAGATTCAAAGCATAATTTCTAGATCTACAAAATCAACCACAAAGGTACCACAAATATACTCACCATCAAGTGTATGAACACCACCAAGGCTTCACTAATCCAAAGGAGATCCAAAAACTCCAAAAACTCCAAGAACACAACATGGTTCGGATCTGTCCATGCCCAAAAACGCATCAATGGAGGTGGTTTCATGGCTTGAGAGTACCACCAATGGCTTTAGAAGGTTGTTTGCATCACATTTCAAGCCAAAGATCACTTGATTTGGTTGAGGAATGAGAAAGTTGCAAAGAAAAGAGGTTTTGTATAACGCCTCAAATATTTAAATATGTGTTTTTATATTATATTGTGAAAAGAAAGTTGGTGGATTAGTGAAAATTCATGAATTATGGCCAAAATGGGCAAAAAGGGCAAAATGGTAATTTGCCAACCGTGTGTTAGGAGGCTTAAATACTGAGTTAGAGATTTCAAATGACAAAAATAATGCTGAAAATGGAATCAGGGCGAAAAATTGAGTGAATAGGCAAATTTGGGAAAAATTGATGAATAGTGATTTTTAGTGTTAAAATACTGAGGTGTGAGTGTACCAATAGGTGTGAAATTTTTATCATTATTTTGGAGAAAGAAAAATATGTCATGGACTGGAAAAATATGTAGATTAGGAATTTATGATCGGAATTTTTATTGGAGTTAAAGTTAGATCGCGTGTGGGACCCGTGTGACCGAAGTCACTTGGCCCCACCCTCTTTTTCTTCTTCTTTCCTCCTCTTCTCTTCTCCTTGTGCGCGCTCCTTCCCTGCCAAGAAGAACAAAACACCATTTCTCACCATTTTCTTCCTCTTGTCTTCATTTCTTCGTTTCTCCACCGAATCGCTTGATTTTGGTGTCGAAATCTATCGTAAACAACCTTCCAAAGCCATTGGTAGCACTTAGAAGCCTTGAATCCACCTCTTTGGCCGCGTTTTTGAGCAACTCAGATTCGACCCATTTGTGTTTTTGGAGATTTCTTGGAGTTTTGATCTTCAAATGGTTTAGTGAAGCCTTGGTGGTGATCATACAACACATTGTAAGTATATTTGTAGTCTTTTGATGGTTGATTTCTTAGATCTATGAATTTGTGTTCAAACCTTTGATTTTAGATGTGTGATGATAGAGAGCCCAAATGGAAAAATGCTATTAGATGAAAAGGCCTTAGAATCATGTTTGTAAGCTAGAAATGCTATGTTAAATTTTGGTGAAAAATATAGGTTTTTAACTTAGAGGGATTTGAGGAATTTTCATGAAAAATGAGTTTGGTGTAATTTGGATTTGATGATTGTTGTAGGGCGCCTCACACGGTGGAAATTGTGAAAAGTTAAATTGGAGCATACGTTTGGAACGGATTGCTAAGTATTGAGGTAAACTCTTGGAACTTGGGTTTAATCCCTAGTGAGCTCCACCACACCTAGAGGAAGGTTGTGGTTGGATTATGTAGTTATGACATGGTGTGATTGTGTGCTCGTATGCATATTGCTTGTATTTTGTGAAAAATTGTTTGGTCACTGGCCAGTTGACGTGTGTTGGTTTGGACATCCGCTGGGTTCGTCCTACGGGAGAATGCCAGTTGGAGATGCCATGGTGTTGACTCTGGGAGCGACATCAGGATGATCCAAGCGGGGGACGTCCGCCGGATAGGGCTCATGAGGAGTTCCGGTTGGGTATTGCCATGGAGTCTTCTCAACCATGGGAGAGGCGCCAGGACTGTCTCGGGAGTTATATGATGGAGTCCTTGAACATGAATCCATGAGTGGATGTTCTTGGGTGTCTCCAGGTGGATGGTGATATTGTGTTACTTGCATATCATATTATGTCATTTTGATACATTTTAGTGAGCCATGGAGTGGAGAGAGCCTCTAGCTCCATTGGTTTACTGAGATATATCCGTATATCTCACCCCGTGTTTGGGGGACCACATTTCAGGTCACTATGAGCCGGGAGGAGCTTCGGGCAAGAAGCCCGTGTAGTGGACGTTGGATTGGCATGCGGTGCATTGGGATTGCATGACCTTTTGGAGGAGTTTATGGAGTGCACATAGCATACCATTAGTATTTTGAGACTTAGGTCATGAACATATTGCATGATGTCATTTCCATGCTTTTGTTAGTGTTCATGGTCATATGCTAAGTCTTGTTTACGTTTTATTATTCATGGCTTGGATAACTGTATATTTTGAGTGAGCATGGGACTTGTCCATTGCCACATTCATAGCCTTGAAGTCTTGATGTGTAATGTTGTAAAAATGGTCCATCTTTGTATGTAAATGGCCATTATTTTGAGGATGTTGTAAATGATGTTTAATCCAAGGAAAATGCATGATGGAAGGGCCTAGAGCCTACATTAGGACATGATTATGTGTTATGTGGAGTACCAAGGGGTTAGGGATGGATTACACACCCTTTTGGGGGCTTAAAATGCTGTAATCTGTCATTTTGCTGCATAGTAATCGATTACCCAAGGCATGGTAATCGATTACCATGCAACAGGGGACGAAAAATTGGCTACTGTCTGCACTGGTAATCGATTACTGGCCTTTGGTAATCGATTACCATGTGAGGTAATCGATTACCCAAAGTTGGTAATCGATTACCAGAACAGAGGATTGAGAAAATTGGCTACTGCCTCATTTTTGACAGGTGGTAATCGATTACCACCCACTGGTAATCGATTACCACAGTGTAAATTTTGAAAACTCAGGTTTTTCTAGACTAAAAGAAAGGGGCTTAACTTGATGGGTAGAACTCCAAATGATACGTGGTTTGGAACCACGCGTAGACAACGTAAAGGACTATAACTTGGTAAAATGAGAGAGTAAGATGGTGAGTCTAAGTGAATTGAATAAAAAGAAAGAATTATGATGTTAGAAAGTGTATGATTCCGCAAATGGCATTTACAATTATAGTGTGGTTTTAATTGATTACGGAAGATGTATTGATGTGAAAGAAAAGGATTATGTTAAAAGAAAAATTTGCCCGTAATTTAATTAACCTAATCACTGTGATTGTAACTGCGCTTAATATCATAATCAATGTTAACAATACCGGTGTACAACGGGCTGTTACATTTTATGGTATCAGAGCAGTTTTGTTTAGGGAACTCTGATTGTTTGTGAATGTTGTATCTTGTGTGTCATAGCTATCTGTGAACTATTTATGATTAATGTATATGTGATTCCTCAGTGTGGGTCTGATCAACTCATTCCTTTGTGTTACATGTACAGATATCATGAGTAGGGCACGAGGTCGCCGTGGGGCACGTGGTGCAGGTCCTTTGCCACCGGATCCGGTCACTGCAGTACTGAATGCTCTGCAGGCGGAAACGGCTGCAAATAGAAATATGACTGAGAACCTGATGAAAGCTAATCAGGATATGATGCAGGCCTTTATGGCTGAGATGAGGGCGGATAGAGGTCGTCCTAGGAGGGATAATACACCTCCACATACGGCTACGGTGACTCCTACACCGACGCCATCTGTTACTCCTCAACAGGGGGAGAGTGGGGCTAGTCACCACACTGGTGAGGCTAGCCATCATACTACTACTGACCCTAGTTATGTTCCTGATCCATCATCTGTTGCCCAATCTACTGGGGCTGCTGGGCAGGTGCTTGATAATGCTGACGATGAGCGTAGGCTCATATCTTTTAGGAAACATAAGCCACCCGCATTTCTGGGGTCAAGGGACCCAAAGGAGGTTACTGCTTGGTTGAGGGGTATGGATAAGATTTTTCAAGTTATGAGATGCCAAGATCCGCAGAAGTTATTGTATTCTGTTTATATGCTGGAGGGAGATGCCCAGGAGTGGTGGGACAATGTGTCTCGCCCATTTGTTATTCAAGGTGAGGTCCTTACTTGGACTATGTTTGAAGGATTATTTCATGAAGAATATTTTCCCCGTGATGTTCGGGAGGCAAAGCAAGGTGAATTTGATAATTTGGTACAGGGAGTTATGACTGTGGATGCCTACGTGGCAAAGTTTAATGAGCTTGTGAAGTTTGCTAATTATGGAGGTACTCTACCTACTCCGGAATTCTTGTCAGCTAAATTTCAAAGAGGGCTGAGTGAGAAGATTGCTAAGAGGATGTCTAATACGGCGGTGAGAAACTTTGCTGATTTGGTGACCCAGTGCAAAAGGGTCGAGACTGTTTATGGAAGGTATCCGAAATCTGATTCGACAAAAGAGCAAGATGTTAAGAGGACACCTGGTCCTTCTGGTAATACTAACAGAGGAGGTTTCAATAATAATAATAGAGGTAGGGGGTTGCATGTGAGGCAGCCTCCTGGTCAGTTCAAGAGGGGTGGAAATACTGGTGGTGGTGGTGCTGCGAACAGATATCCTACCCCACAATGTGGGAAGTGTGGTAAATACCACAAAGGTGTGTGTGGTGCTGATCCGTCGGCTTGTTACAAATGTGGTCGGAATGGCCACTTTGCTAGAAATTGTCCATCTTCTTCGGGGCAGGCTGCGAATCTGCAGGCCTTGCCGCCAGCTACTACTACTGCTGCTCCTATTGCTGTTGTTCCTACTGTGGGACGGGTTTATACTACAAATGCACAACGTACTGAAAAGGCTCCGAATTTGGTTAAAGGTATAATTTTCCTCTCTAATGTTGATTTATCTGTATTGTTTGATTCGGGAGCAACACATTCATTTGTGGCGGACTATGTGGCTAAGGCGTTGGACTTAAAGGTAACACGGATGGTTCCTCCGATGCGTATTACTACCGCTACAGGAGAGGTTAGTGAGTCGTCTTGGATTTGTGAAGATGTGAAGTTTACTTATTTAGGCAGGGGTTATACCATTGATTTAATTATCTTACCCCTGGCCTCTGTCAATTTGATTTTGGGGATGGATTGGTTGTCTCGGAACTGCGCAATGATTGATTGCTGCGGAAAGAGGTTGTTGCTATCTCACGAGAGGCCGTCTGTTTGTCCGTCTCTGTATTTGTCTGTCAGTCAAACTGTGAAGGCCTTGAAGGCTGGAGATTTGGGTTATGTCTTGTTGGGCGGATTGGTGGGTGATAAAAAGGAAGAGATTTCTGCTATACCAGTTGTTAATGAGTTTGAGGATGTATTTCCGGATGAGATACCGGAATTCCCACCTGAGAGAGAGATTGAATTCTCGATTGACCTATTGCCTGGTGTGGGGCCGATCTCCTTGGCTCCATACCGGATGTCGCCACTTGAGTTGGCTGAGTTGAAGAAGCACATTGAAGAACTATCTGCGAAAAATTTTATTAGGCCGAGTGTGTCTCCGTGGGGAGCACCGGTGATATTTGTAAAGAAAAAGGATGGTAGCATGAGATTGTGCACTGACTACCGACAGCTGAATAAAGTGACTATTAAGAACCGGTACCCATTACCGCGTATTGATGATTTATTAGATCAGTTGAGGGGTGCCTGTGTATTTTCAAAGATTGATCTCCGGTCCGGATATCACCAGATTCGGATTAAACCGGAGGATGTACCTAAAACAGCTTTCCGATCCAGATATGGACATTTTGAGTATCAAGTGATTCCTTTTGGGCTTACTAATGCCCCAGCGGTGTTCATGGACTATATGAACCGCATCTTCAAACCGTTTTTGGACCAGTTTGTAATTGTTTTTATTGATGACATTTTGATCTACTCTAAGAGTAAGGAGGAACACGTCGACCATTTGAGGACAGTGTTGCAGGTGTTGAAAGACAAGAAGTTATATGCTAAACCGTCTAAATGTGAATTCTGGTTGTCTGAGGTGCAATTTTTGGGTCATGTTATTTCTGCAAGTGGTGTTGCAGTGGATCCAAGCAAGATTGAAGCGGTGAGTGACTGGGAAAGACCTAAGACCGTGACTGAGATTAGAAGTTTTCTGGGGCTTGCTGGCTATTATCGCCGGTTTATACAGGGGTTTTCTGCAATGGTTCTACCGTTGACCCGATTGACACGAAAGGATACTCCTTTTGTGTGGACCCAGGAATGTGAGGATTGTTTTCTGCTACTAAAAGAGAAATTGACTACTGCTCCGGTGTTGACTCTACCTGATCCGGAGGGTGAGTTTGTATTATATTGTGATGCTTCTAAGAAAGGTTTAGGGAGCGTGCTAATGCAGGAAGGAAAAGTGATTGCATATGCGTCAAGGCAGTTGAGGCCACATGAAGAAAATTATCCGACGCATGACTTAGAATTGGCTGCTATTGTTTTTGCCTTGAAAATTTGGAGGCATTTTCTGTATGGGATGAAATTTGCTGTGTTCAGCGACCATAAAAGCTTGAAATATTTGTTTGATCAGAAGGAGCTGAATATGAGGCAGCGTAGATGGGTTGAATTCTTGAAAGATTATGACTTCGAGCTGAAATACCACCCGGGAAAGGCTAATGTTGTGGCAGATGCATTGAGTAGGAAGTCTGTCAACCTATCTCATATGATGATGTGGGACAATGAAGTGATTGAGCAATTCCGTGATATGAAAATAACGGATTTCTTTGCAGGAAGAATGTGTGATATGGAGTTGACTCGGATTGAAAACGAGCTGCACGAGAAGATTAAAGAGACCCAGATTCGCAATGAAAGTATAAAGTATTTGAAAGGCCAGAGTGGCATATCTGTTAATGAGCAGGGATTGTTATTATATCAGGGCAGGATTGTTGTGCCCAAGGAACTTGCAGAGGAAGTGATGACTGAGGCCCATAAGGGTCAATATGCTATCCACCCAGGTGCCACAAAAATGTACCAAGATTTGAAAGTTAAGTTCTGGTGGCCTGGTATGAAAAGGGATGTTGCCGAGTACGTGTCTAAGTGCTTGGTTTGTCAAAAAGTAAAAATAGAGCATCAGAAACCTGCTGGATTACTTCAGCCGCTGGATATACCTGAATGGAAATGGGAGAGTATTTCAATGGATTTTGTTGTGGGATTGCCGCGAACGCAAGCTGGTTATGATTCGATTTGGGTTATTGTGGACCGACTCACGAAGTCTGCACATTTTCTACCAGTACGAGTAGACTACACCACAGAGAAGTTGGCTACATTGTATGTAAAGGAGATTGTTAGACTCCATGGGATACCGATTAGCATTGTGAGTGATCGGGACCCGAAGTTTACTTCACGATTTTGGGGAGCTTTGCAGCAGGCTTTTGGCACTCAGCTTCGACTGAGCACTGCTTATCACCCGCAGACTGATGGTCAGACTGAGAGGACCATACAAACACTTGAGGATATGCTGAGAGCTTGCACACTGGAACAGGGTAATGCTTGGGATAAGTACTTACCATTGGTGGAATTTTCTTATAACAACAGTTTTCATTCCAGTCTGGGTATGGCACCGTATGAGGTTTTGTATGGCAGGAGGTGTCGTACGCCCACTTGTTGGACTGAGGTAGGCGATAAAGAAAGATTTGGTCCGGATTTTGTGCAGGAAACAACAGGGCAAATTGAAATGATCAGAGAAAAGTTGAAACAGGCACAGAATCGGCAGAAAAGTTATTATGACCATAAGCATAGACCGCTGGAATTTGAGGAAGGTGACCATGTGTTTGTACGTTTGTCGCCGGTCACAGGTGTTGGCCGTGCGTTGGGTGTGAGGAAGCTGAGTCCACGGTTCATTGGGCCGTATCAGATTATGAAAAGAGTAGGATTGGTGGCCTATCAGCTTGCCTTACCCCCTCAGTTGTCTAATTTACATGATGTGTTTCATGTGTCGCAGTTGCGACGTTATGTTCCGGATGAGTCACATGTTGTGATGCCGGATAATATTGAAATCAGGGAGAACTTGAAGACTCCCATTGGTCCTATTGCAGTATTGGATCGCAGTGAAAAGCGATTGAGAAGTAAAGTGATTCCCATGCTGAAGATTCAGTGGGAAGGCCGCACACCTGAGGAGGCTACTTGGGAGCGGGAGGACGAGATTCTCCGGCTGTATCCTGAGTTAGTAAGCAGGTATGATTTAATTTTGCGGACAAAATTTCAAAAAGGTGGGGTGAATATAACGCCTCAAATATTTAAATATGTGTTTTTATATTATATTGTGAAAAGAAAGTTGGTGGATTAGTGAAAATCCATGAATTATGGCCAAAATGGGCAAAAAGGGCAAAATGGTAATTTGCCAACCGTGTGTTAGGAGGCTTAAATACTGAGTTAGAGATTTCAAATGACAAAAATAATGCTGAAAATGGAATCAGGGCGAAAAATTGAGTGAATAGGCAAATTTGGGAAAAATTGATGAATAGTGATTTTTAGTGTTAAAATACTGAGGTGTGAGTGTACCAATAGGTGTGAAATTTTTATCATTATTTTGGAGAAAGAAAAATATGTCATGGACTGGAAAAATATGTAGATTAGGAATTTATGATCGGAATTTTTATTGGAGTTAAAGTTAGATCGCGTGTGGGACCCGTGTGACCGAAGTCACTTGGCCCCACCCTCTTTTTCTTCTTCTTTCCTCCTCTTCTCTTCTCCTTGTGCGCGCTTCTTCCCTGCCAAGAAGAACAAAACACCATTTCTCACCATTTTCTTCCTCTTGTCTTCATTTCTTCGTTTCTCCACCGAATCGCTTGATTTTGGTGTCGAAATCTATCGTAAACAACCTTCCAAAGCCATTGGTAGCACTTAGAAGCCTTGAATCCACCTCTTTGGCCGCGTTTTTGAGCAACTCAGATTCGACCCATTTGTGTTTTTGGAGATTTCTTGGAGTTTTGATCTTCAAATGGTTTAGTGAAGCCTTGGTGGTGATCATACAACACATTGTAAGTATATTTGTAGTCTTTTGATGGTTGATTTCTTAGATCTATGAATTTGTGTTCAAACCTTTGATTTTAGATGTGTGATGATAGAGAGCCCAAATGGAAAAATGCTATTAGATGAAAAGGCCTTAGAATCATGTTTGTAAGCTAGAAATGCTATGTTAAATTTTGGTGAAAAATATAGGTTTTTAACTTAGAGGAATTTGAGGAATTTTCATGAAAAATGAGTTTGGTGTAATTTGGATTTGATGATTGTTGTAGGGCGCTGAAAGTAAACTGGCCTTTGAAGGCCGATGCATGTAAGGTGTAAAACAAAAATTTTACTGCGGAACATACATGCACTCATAGATTCATGCTTTAAGACAGCATGATGTTACCTTGTTTTGGCCTGATCAGTCAGGGAGATGAGATGTCAGGCTTGAAGGGTTCAAACCCTCTAATGGTGATCCACACCACCGTTCGTCTATGATGCAAGAACTCTTTCTTGAAAGCCACCAGATGAACACCACAATGAGGCTTGCTATGCGCACAAGTGGTGAGGGTGGAGGCTAGGTATCCTGTTTGGAAAGGTGTACTGAGCTACCCTACAGAATGGTGCATAGAGGAGGAGAGTTGACTTGGTTTTCCAATGAAACCTAAGGTGAGGAACATGTCTATTTATGCGCACCCTTTGGAGAGGAGGAGGGAATTCATTCATTCAAAATGAAAAACAAACTTTCAAATTTCTTTGAAAGTTATGCATGAAACAGTGTGATAAGGTGGAGCTGTTGCAAAACAAACTTTGCCAACAACCTCCAATCTTATCCACATGAATTTAAATTCAAATTAATTTAAACTTAAATTCATAAACTATCATATAGTATATAGTTTTCATGCGCATAATTCAGCCCTATAAAGGGTCCAAATACATTGAGCAGTTGCATTCAAAATTTGAATCAACTTACCCATTGATTCCCTCAACCACCAAATCTGAATGGAGGTTTGTTTTAAGTGATAAGATAACACTCTTATCACTTAAAAGTGATGCACCAAACAGCCTAGGGAGAGCCTCCAAAGATGCTTCTTCATCCAAGGAATATGCTCCAATAAGATCCTGTCTTATCCTTTTGTTATGAAACAACTTTTCAAAACCAATTCAAATTCGAATTCAAACACTTGAATTCAAACGTTCAAACATTCAAATTCAAAATTCAAAATTCAAAATTTCAAATTTCAAATTCAAAATTCGAATTTCAAAATTCAAATTCAAATTCAAATTTTAAAATTCAAATTTCAAATTTCAAATTTCAAATTCAAAATTCGAATTTCGAAATTCAAATTCTAAATTCAAATTTCAAAATTCAAATTTCAAATTCAAAATTCGAAATTCAAATATTTGATTATTAATTTAACTAATTAAATTAATTAGTAATGGCTTGGACTATCCAAGCCCATTACTAAACTCCATGCACCACCCACCCATTTAGGTGGGCTTCCAAACAACTTCTTAGGCTAATAACATTATTAGGCCCAATACCTTTAAAGCTAGTCCATCATAACTACAAGGTGTTAGTGTGTGACCCATTAGGTCCAACTTAGCTACTGACATAACTGGGCTTGGGCCCAACAAGCCCACAACCCAATTAATGACAACACAGAGCACTAGCAATGCTTTGTTGCCCCAGAACTAGTCAGATTAATGACTTGATCATCCTATTGCACATATTTGGTTACCGTATGTATTTCCCTTCGTCTCGGTTATCTTCCCATTAACCTAGGGTAAGGAAATGTATCAACCCCTGCGGTTTTGGGTAAGCTTTATTCGAAATAGGGAATCTTCAATTTACTGACTCTAAAGGCAGATCATCTCATGATCTCTTTTACTATGCATAGATTCCCGAGTCCCTGTAAATGTCATCCCGATTTCTCCGGTTTACAGATAACCTAATCTCTCACAGAGATTTGACGAATTCCTTCAGCTTATTACCCTAGCCCTGTGCCCTTTAAGGACACGCCCAACAGTATACCTATGAGTCTCCATGTTTCAGGCAGACGAGGTATACAATCAAAACATGCCTTCAAGAACACAGTCTAGGTAATAACTTTTGGTCTAAGGAAAGACACACCCAAACATAAAGAGATTACTCTAATGACACTATCTGTGAGATTTCCTCATAGAGTCTCTTTTTGGGTCTGTTCAGTGCGAGCTATACTCTTATAGGTCCACCCACGACTTTAGCTAAGATATCTCCATATCTGCAGCTCATGAGGTCTTTACCTTGTATCCATATACAAGTAGATAAGTCGTACTAGTCTTTACTCGAGATCACTGATCCCCAAACTCAGTGTCTCTAGACTAGGAACATATAATTAGGAATAGACATGCAATATCCTTGAATCCTCATGATCGTGATCTCATCACAGATACTCAAGAGATACCTGTTCTATTCCAAGGGGTTTATCCAGTTCATTCATATAATATTAACAGTAATATCGAGACACAATATGAAACTGAATAAATAGTGCTTACATTTATTTGCGACAAATAAAGTTCTACATCTAGTGTCCTTTATTTAATCAAAAGATTGTCTCTAGGACACCCATATGCTAACAGGCGCCTCACACGGTGGAAATTGTGAAAAGTTAAATTGGAGCATACGTTTGGAACGGATTGCTAACTATTGAGGTAAACTCTTGGAACTTGGGTTTAATCCCTAGTGAGCTCCACCACACCTAGAGGAAGGTTGTGGTTGGATTATGTAGTTATGACATGGTGTGATTGTGTGCTTGTATGCATATTGCTTGTATTTTGTGAAAAATTGTTTGGTCACTGGCCAGTTGACGTGTGTTGGTTTGGACATCCGCTGGGTTCGTCCTACGAGAGAATGCCATTTGGAGATGCCATGGTGTTGACTCTGGGAGCGACATCAGGATGATCCAAGCGGGGGACGTCCGCCGGATAGGGCTCATGAGGAGTTCCGGTTGGGTATTGCCATGGAGTCTTCTCAACCATGGGAGAGGCGCCAGGACTGTCTCGGGAGTTATATGATGGAGTCCTTGAACATGAATCCATGAGTGGATGTTCTTGGGTGTCTCCAGGTGGATGGTGATATTGTGTTACTTGCATATCATATTATGTCATTTTGATACATTTTAGTGAGCCATGGAGTGGAGAGCCTCTAGCTCCATTGGTTTACTGAGATATATCCGTATATCTCACCCCGTGTTTGGGGGACCACATTTCAGGTCACTATGAGCCGGGAGGAGCTTCGGGCAAGAAGCCCGTGTAGTGGACGTTGGATTGGCATGCGGTGCATTGAGATTGCATGACCTTTTGGAGGAGTTTATGGAGTGCACATAGCATACCATTAGTATTTTGAGACTTAGGTCATGAACATATTGCATGATGTCATTTCCATGCTTTTGTTAGTGTTCATGGTCATATGCTAAGTCTTGTTTACGTTTTATTATTCATGGCTTATATAACTGTATATTTTGAGTGAGCATGGGACTTGTCCATTGCCACATTCATAGCCTTGAAGTCTTGATGTGTAATGTTGTAAAAATGGTCCATCTTTGTATGTAAATGCCCATTATTTTGAGGATGTTGTAAATGATGTTTAATCCAAGGAAAATGCATGATGGAAGGGCCTAGAGCCTACATTAGGACATGATTATGTGTTATGTGGAGTACCAAGGGGTTAGGGATGGATTACACACCCTTTTGGGGGCTTAAAATGCTGTAATCTGTCATTTTGCTGCATAGTAATCGATTACCCAAGGCATGGTAATCGATTACCATGCAACAGGGGACGAAAAATTGGCTACTGTCTGCACTGGTAATCGATTACTGGCCTTTGGTAATCGATTACCATGTGAGGTAATCGATTACCCAAAGTTGGTAATCGATTACCAGAACAGAGGATTGAGAAAATTGGCTACTGCCTCATTTTTGACAGGTGGTAATCGATTACCACCCACTGGTAATCGATTACCACAGTGTAAATTTTGAAAACTCAGGTTTTTCTAGACTAAAAGAAAGGGGCTTAACTTGATGGGTAGAACTCCAAATGATACGTGGTTTGGAACCACGCGTAGACAACGTAAAGGACTATAACTTGGTAAAATGAGAGAGTAAGATGGTGAGTCTAAGTGAATTGAATAAAAAGAAAGAATTATGATGTTAGAAAGTGTATGATTCCGCAAATGGCATTTACAATTATAGTGTGGTTTTAATTGATTACGGAAGATGTATTGATGTGAAAGAAAAGGATTATGTTAAAAGAAAAATTTGCCCGTAATTTAATTAACCTAATCACTGTGATTGTAACTGCGCTTAATATCATAATCAATGTTAACAATACCGGTGTACAACGGGCTGTTACATTTTGGAGCCCTTTTGGCCATGGAGGCTGCATCTCACGGGAAAGAAGAGAGGGAGGGGAGAGAAATGTTGTGTAATTGTGACTTTCAAGTCACTTAAACCACCCGCGGGTCCCACACGCGTTTTAACTTTCATCCCGATAAAAATTCTGATCATATATTCTTAATCTACATATTTTTCCAGTCCATGACATATTTTTCTTTCCTCAAAATATTGATAAAAATTCCACACTTATCTGTACACTCATACCGCAGTATTTAACACTTAAAAATCACTATTCATCAATTTTTCCCAAATTTGCCTATTCACTCAATTTTCCGCCCTGATTCCATTTCCAGCATTATTTTTGTCATATTAAATCTCTAACTCCATTTTTCATGCCTCGGTTTACGTTTTTGGCAAATTACCATTTTGCCCTTTTTGCCCATTTTGGCCATATTTCTCTGATTTTCACTAATCCATTAATTCTAACTCATATTCTATCAAATAAATTCACATTTAATTTTCTGAGGTGTTATATAATCTAACATTTGATATATAATTTTTTTAAATAAAAATTACATGCTATTTGATCCAATAGGGCTAGTTGATTTTACGGAAATGGATCATCTCATGTGTAATTTAACATGATCATGACATGTGGGAGGATCTTAACCATTAATAATTAAATCAACGATGATGATTGTATAACTTCTTATCCTTATATTTTTTCTCTCTCATCTCTTTTCACCATTAATTCACCAATATATGATTATGATTGCCCACATCACATGATCATGTTAATTAGTATAGGAGAAGATCCGCTCCTCATTTTATATTTTGACGGGTTAACCTCGGTTTCAACCCATCACGTGTAAAACCTTCTCTTACCCTTTCTCTCGCTCTTATATAAGTTTCTTTTCCTGGAAACTTTGCAAAACACAATCAATCACGCATCCCAAATTTTCTCGAGAAAATTTTCAGCTTTCCTTTGCGCTTAACACTGGTTTTTCTATTCTTGCTTCTTGTTTTGCCATTTTTTCTTGCCATTTTTTCTTCCGGTAAATGGCATTGAGGGGTTTGTTTGAAGCGGTTCCTGTGCCAAAGTCCATGGTGACGAGTCCTATTAGATCAAAACCTATTCACAATTTCTGGCAAGTTTCTTGAAGTGGGGAACCCAGAGCGGCATCAATTTCACTAGCCCTTACTGCGCCGAGTTCCTAGCTACGGTGATCAGCGTTGTTTAGTCAAAGACTGTGGAATCAATGGCGATTGAGGATGATTTCATGGAGATTGAGGATGATTTCATGGAGATTGACGATGATTTCATGGTGATTGAGGATGATTTCATGGAGATTCAATATACATTAATTGCTTGTTCTCCTTTGTAGCTAGAGCATTTGGTTGCTGCCATTTTTTATTTTTATTTTTGATAAATGTAAATTTTTTTTTCTATTCTAATCTTTTTTTGCACATCGTAATTTTTGTATTATTATCTAAATTTTAGTAATTTATAAATTTGCCATTTATATTTTTGAACGTTATAAATATATATGGCAAATTTATAAATTACTAAAATTTAAATAATAATACAAAAATTGGGACGATGTGCACTTGTGCTCCACCGAGAAGGATTAGAATAGAAATTTTTTTTTACATTTATCAAAAATAAAAATAAAAAATGACAGCAACCAAATGCTCTCACTACAAAGGAGAACAAGAAATTAATGTATATGGAATCTCTATGAAATCATCCTCAATCACCATGAAATCATCCTTAATCTCCTTGAAATCATCCTCAATCTCCATGAAATCGTCCTCAATCTCCATTGATTCCTCAGTCTTTGACTCGGAACAACGCTGACCACCATAGCTAGGAACTTGGCGCCGTAAGTGAAATTGATGCCGCTCTGGGTTCCCCACTTCAAGAAAGGGGAAGGGAACGTGAAATTGTGAAGAGGTTTTGATCTCATGGGACTTGATGCTCACCGGTAAGTGTACCTATCGCACAAGTAATATAGAAGTAAGTAAAGTATCATCTCCACAGGGATTGGGATCGAACATCAAATAACCGTGTTCTTTAAGAATTGAAGAGTTCAAAAGGTTTGTGACAAATAATGTCGATTTGGATGAAATTAAAGGGATGAGAAAAGTATTGTAGTCAGGATACACTCACCAAATGATTCTCACTTCTTACTCTGGATTGACTTACGATATTCATTTATAAAATTACTCGGATAAATTATTATATAAAAACATTAATAGTTAATCCTCAATTCCTTGCAAGGTTAACCCTTTAAACCCAATTGGAACCCCAATTCCTTGCAATGTTCCTTATGGTATTAAGCAATGAACTCAATAATTTAGGCATCCGCAATTCAATTCAATACACATCTATTACTAGCATGCATACGAACCGTTATCTTACCCCCTTTCAAGATCAAAACCCCAATATTCCTATCTAGGGTTCTAACCCTCAAACATCATCTACTATTATATTGATCAATTTTAATAAAGAAAATAGAAATTTCGCGCAGAGTAATGATAAAGATAATTATATAAATGAAAAACCATAAATCAATCCGTTGTAACAAGGGTTCACAAAGGGCTCGTGACTCTAACTACAATAAAAAGAGATCTAGCCAACCATTGAAATGACTGATCTCCAAAAAGAAAACATAAACTAATTAAAAAGGAGAAAGAAAAAGAAGAAGAAGAACGAAGAACAAGACTCTAAGCACGAGGCTGGTTTCTCTCCAAAAGTGTCTGAATGGAATACCGAGGAATGTGTGAAGAGTACCCCTTTATATAGCCACCAATTAGGGTTTCCTCGCAATTCCCGAAAGTGCCCCTCTGGTGAAACATATAACGGAAGAATTAAATTACAACTTGTTACGTATAACGGAAGAATTAAATTACAACTTATTACTTATTACGTATAACGGAAGAATTAAATTAAAATAGATTTGAATTCAAATTTCAATTCAATAGTGGCGCGACCCTCTGGCGCCTTGTTTGGTCTCTCGTGCGGTCTTCCCTTCCTTGTGTTTTTTTAAAATTTTCGAATCTCTTTCACACTATAACTTATAGAAATCATATAAAAAATGAAAAATAAACAAAAAATGGAAAAACTAAATAATAAAAGCAATTAAAAAACAAAAACTGCTCTTTTATGATTAAATTCCTATTATTTTTGGCTTGGAAAACATAACTTGCCAGAGGCACATCAGGACTTCGGCGCAGGAACCGCTTCAACCAAACCCCTTAATGCCATTTACCGGAAGAAAAAAATGGCAAGAAAAACAACGAAAACAAGAAGGAAGAATAGAAAAACCAGTGGTGAGCGCAAAGGAAAGCTGAGAATTTTCTCGGGAAAATTTGGGATGCGTGATTGATTGTGTTTTGCAAAGTTGCCAGGAAATGAAACTTATATAAGAGTGAGAGAAAGGGTAAGAGAAGGTTTTACACGTGATGGGTTGAAACCGAGGTTAACCTGTCAAAATGTGAAATGAGGAGCGGATCTTCTCCTATACTAATTAACATGATCATGTGATATGGGCAATCATAATCATATATTGGTGAATTAATGATGATAAGAGATGAGAGAGAAAAAATATAAGGATAAGAAGTTATACAATCATCATTGTTGATTTAATTATTAATGGTTAATATCCTCCCACATGACATGATCATGTTAAATTACACATGAGATGATCTATTTCCGTAAAATCAACTAGCCCTATTGGATCAAATAGCATGTAATTTTTATTTAAAAAAGATTATATATCAAATGTTAGATTATGACTTAATTAGTTTATGTAAATGACTATTATATGGCTTATGTGAATGAATATTATGTAAGACAAGATTTTTTCTTTTTGGGCCGTTAATATTTTATTGTAATTTTTTTTTTAACTTTTGATTCGACAAAAATTATATATTAACAAAAACTGCATTGTGAAGATTTCATCTGCGCCAGAGTTCCTAGCTATGGTGGTCAGCATTGTTCCGGGTCAAAGACTGAGGAATCAATGGAGATTGAGGACGATTTCATGGAGATTGAGGATGATTTCAAGGAGATTAAGGATGATTTCATGGTGATTAAGGATGATTTCATGGAGATTCAATATACATTAATTTCTTGTTCTCCTTTGTAGCGAGAGCATTTGGTTGCTGTCATTTTTTATTTTTATTTTTGATAAATGTAAAAAAAAATTCTATTCTAATCCTTCTCGGTGGAGCACAAGTGCACATCGTCCCAATTTTTGTATTATTATTTAAATTTTAGTAATTTATAAATTTGCCATATATATTTATAACGTGCAAAAATATAAATGGCAAATTTATAAATTACTAAAATTTAGATAATAATACAAAAATTGGGACGATGTGCACTTGTGCTCCACCGAGAAAGATTAGAATAGAAAAAAAAATTTACATTTATTAAAAATAAAAATAAAAAATGGCAGTAACCAAATGCTCTCGCTACAAAGGAGAACAAGCAATTAATGTATATTAAATCTCCATGAAATCATCCTCAATCACCATGAAATCATCCTCAATCTCCATGAAATCATCCTCAATCTCCATGAAATCATCCTCAATCGCCATTGATTCCTCAGTCTTTGACTCGGAACAACGCTGACCACCGTAGCTAGGAACTCCGGTGCAGTAAGGGCTAGTGAAATTGATGCCGCTCTGGGTTCCCCACTTCAAGAAAAGGGAAGGGAACGTGAAATTGTGAATAGGTTTTGATCTCATGGGACTCGTCACCATGGACTTCGGCGCAGGAACCGCTTCAAACAAACCCCTCAATGCCATTTACCGGAAGAAAAAATGGCAAGAAAAATAGCGAAAACAAGAAGGAAGAATAGAAAAACCAGTGTTGAGCGCAAAGGAAAGCTGAAAATTTTCTCGAGAAAATTTGGGATGCGTGATTGATTGTGTTTTGCAAAGTTTCCAGGAAATGAAACTTATTAAGAGCGAGAGAAAGGGTAAGAGAAGGTTTTACACGTGATGGGTTGAAACCAAGGTGAACCCGTCAAAATATAAAATGAGGAGCGGATCTTCTCCTATACTAATTAACATGATCATGTGATATGGGCAATCATAATCATATATTGGTGAATTAATGGTGATAAGAGATGAGAGAGAAAAAATATAAGGATAAGAAGTTATACAATCATCATCGTTGATTTAATTATTAATGGTTAAGATCCTCCCACATGACATGATCATGTTAAATTACACATGAGATGATCCATTTCCGTAAAATCAACTAGCCCTATTGGATCAAATAGCATGTAATTTTTATTTAAAAAAATTATATATCAAATGTTAGATTATGACTTAATTAGTTTATGTAAATGACTATTATATGGCTTATGTGAATGAATATTATGTCAGACAAGATTTTTTCTTTTTGGGCCATTAATATTTTATTGCAAATTTTTTTTTTAACTTTTGATTCGGCAAAAATTATATATTAACGCAAAAAAATAAAATAAACTTAAGCTTGTTTTTTGATTTAAATACTAATATTTATTCAAATTAAAGTAATTCTTATGAATTTCTAGATACAGATACAATGATGTGCTCATTTACAACTATTTACATGTTTGATGTCATTATTTTGTTATATAATAACATTAAAATTATTAATAAATCTTAATATATAATTTGTATAATTATTTAAAGGGTTTGATGTTTTTCATTTTAAATGAGATAAGATGTGTCATTTTAGGAGAGAGATAGACACAAGGAATATAAATCATAGGAATGAAAGTGGGTGGTTTTTTTAAATTTAAATTTTAAATAAAAAATATCATTTTGTGTCTATCTCTCTCTTAAAATGACATAATTTTATGTCATTTAAAATGACAAACACTTTTCCCTTATTTAAATGAATTTATTAATTTAAATCATTCTTTTGTCTTTTATTTAAACGAAATTATTATTTGATGATTTTTTTAAAATTTCAGAAATATTTAAATGGTGGCTTTTTTCCGGGATGTGATACAAGCTCGAAGAAAGGACTGTATGGCTACTAGCTCCCATAGATGTACGAAAAAGACTAATTGGTGCACTACATATAAAGGTTGGCTGAAGCTTAATGTAGATGGTGCTGCAAATAGGGATAATGGAATTGCTGGCTGTGGAGGGCTGTTAAGGAATGAAGATGGTAAGTTCCTAGGAGGCTTTTCAAAAAAGCTTAGTAGCTGCAACTCATTAGTTTTTGTGTATGGCTCGAAAATTAGCTCGCGGGTTGGCTTAAAAATTGCTCTCGAGTTGGCTCATTTTCAACCTATTTAAATGACACTGTAGTATTAATGCATCAGCTATGTGGTTTCCATCAGCTTAAACAAAGGGTTACAAAATGAGAAATAAAAACAAAATATTTTGGTTTCGAATTTTCTTCACAATAAATTTGCATCAATATCAATAAACAATCAGAACCACTTGCTACCAAGTGGGTAAGATATTTGAACCAAACAGATCCAGCACAGCCTAACAATATAAAAATGGCAGGAATTTGAGAAGATTAGGGACCTAGGTTTAGAGAAGGAAGAAAAATGATGACAACATCGTGGGTTTTGTCCATTTTTGTATATTATATTTAGTATTTTTTATAAAAAAAAAACTCAACTCGCGAGCTGGCCTATTTGAATCGCGGGGTGGCTCATTTTTTCACGAATTGGCTCTGGTTGGCAGCTCATTTTTGCCACTCAACCCGGCTCATTTTTAGCGGGTTACGAGCCAACCCGTTGTCTGGTTTTTGCCAACCCTAGTTTTAATAACACTAATATAGTCTATTATTTTATATTTATTTTAATTATCCTTTAATAATTGTGCCTGGGTCCCTCTTGGGACATATGGTGCGTATAGATCGTGTGAGCTTGTTGATTTGAAATTATTAATGAACAAATATCCAAGAAATCCTACTCGAATTTTTTTTATTTTGGTAATTATCTCTTAAATTGTATTTTACTGTTACCATTACCAACAAAAATTACATTCCTACTGTTAGTATGGAGATGATACCATAGTCGTGGAGGAAGGGGAGTAAGAGAAGAGAGCCTCATTAGATATGTTATATAACAAAAAATATTTGTTGGAGATAGATTGCTACCATTTTTTATTTTTATTTTTGGTAAATGTAATTTTTTTTTCTATTCTAATCGTTCTCGATGGAGCACAAGTGCACATCTTCCCAATTCTTGTATTATTATCTAAATTTTAGTAATTTGTATATTTGTCATTTTTATAAATGTGATTGTAGTAAATGAAAGTTCATCTCTGAGTTAAAATATAAAAACATAGACGCAACTATAAAAACCTTTTACATGTTGATAGTTAGAGGTAGCAAACTGGACTCGGCCCAGAGGGCCGGCCCACCAACACATTTTTATAATTAAATTAAAATTTCATTCTTCTTCTTTTATAATTATATTCCTAAATCTGATTTTAGTTTTTGTAAATACAAATTTGTAAAATTCTAAATACTAAAGACACAAATCATTGCAAATAATAATTATTTGTTATTATTTCTTAAAAGTGATTGCAATAAATGAAAGTCTATCTCAAAGATTAGTATAGTTG
Source organism: Gastrolobium villosum (assembly GCA_032173675.1). Taxonomy (NCBI): domain Eukaryota; kingdom Viridiplantae; phylum Streptophyta; class Magnoliopsida; order Fabales; family Fabaceae; genus Gastrolobium; species Gastrolobium villosum. Next base: position 21,630 of record JAVKPL010011464.1, on the reverse strand, counting down.
TTTTGATTCTGTTTATATGCATTTGTTGCAATGTAAGCAAAAAAATATGACTCATACATGCTTATTTGATTAAGTTGCATTCAAATCCCGTTCACACAATCTTTTTTTTGGTTCACACAAGGAACGAAAATCACACAGGAAATGACATGTTTAGTAAGTGTTGAACTCATCTCTCCAATGATTGCTACGAAATGACACTGAATGAATAGCATTTTCATATTATAGGTAAAAGTTGATCTTTTAAATCCATATTTTCTTGGTGTTATTGTTACCTTGATTTTGTTGATGAATGTTATAGTTAGCAATGATTTGTATGCATTTTTTTATATCCATTCCTCATGTTAACATGGTGTATTATAACGTAATTATGATGTAATTGTATGCAAAATTAATTATCCCTCTAAATAGCATATTTTTGTTTGTGGTTGATATTTGTAAAGTTCTGTGCCAATGCCGTAATTTTTTCCACCTGAAATATAGAACAAAATAGCAACACAATTTTTTGTAAGTATAAGATTTACAGTGCGATTAACCAACTACGACTACAGTGCGATTAACCAACCATGGCGAATGACAAAAATTTTGATCTTTTTTCCCCGTGCATCACACGGGTAATATTCTAGTATATATGTATTAGGGATAGGATATTGTGACAACCAAATAATGTTACTACCACATCTTAACCGTTGATTTCTGCCAATCAACGGTTATCATTTTTCAAATCAAGCTCAATAATTAATTATTAATTCAAAATAAATGATAACCGTTGATTGGCGGAAATCAACGGTTAAGATGTGATAGTAACATTATTTGGTTGTCACAATATCTATAATAACCCTAATTGTATGACTTTTAAATTAGAGGGTTATAATGAGAACCTTACGGTCATAAATAGAATGAGGATGGAATTCTAATAATTTTGATACCCATATTGAGGGTATTTTACACAGATGAATTTTCATCTGTTAATTTTGACTGCTGATGCAGTAACAATTAGTATAATTGCTATGAGTTAGCAAATTATAGTTAGAGAGCTAATTTAATGATATAAATATCATGAATGAGGTTAGGATATGATTTGATGAAGATTGATACCCATATTGGGGTATTTTTGAAAAGTCACTTATGCCGGGTATTTTGTACTGCTGTAGCAGCAGCCGGTAGAATCCCGGAACGGGAAAAAGATGAAAATTGAAAAAAAGACCAATATATGCCTAACAAGTCATAATTAGACCAAAAATGTTAAAGTTAGAGTCTTGGGTGTTTCAGGGTAGAAATTTGATAACCGTTCAGAGAAAAATTACACCGGGTGTCATTAAATGACAGAAAGTCACTTAATGACATGGCGAAAACCCTAGATATATAAGAAGACTTTTCCCCTTCCCTTCCCATCAGCAGCCCCTTTCACTCTCTCTCTACCTTGGAGGTTCTCAAACTTTCTGCACCTTCTCTCTAAGATCCCACCACCTAAATTTTATTAAAATCCAAAACACTCTTCACCAAAGTTGTTCCCCTCATCATCCTCTTCAATAATATCCTATTTTTATTTTGAAAAGCCAAATTTTCACGATGGAAACCTTACCATACAGCAGCGATTTTGGAGCTTCTTACTGCCATGGAGATGTTATTTTGAGTTCTCTTGGAAGAACACTCCTTGGTGCTTGTTTTCTTGAGTCTAGTGTAAGTTTCTTACATTTTCTTCTTGAAAAACCCTACCTTTCTCTTTTAAATTCATGTTCTTGGTTCTAAATCCTTGAATATTTCATGAAGGTGGGTTCTTGGTAAAAAAAAGAAGAAGCATTCTTGGTAAGTAAAGGTTGGATCTTGATCTAAAGGAGCCATCTTGGAGAGGTAAGGCTTGAATCCATGGAAAAGATGAGTCCAAACCCTTCTTCCTCCCACTTTCCATTTCGTCCATAATAATTATATGTTGATAATGATGTTGTAAATTATTAAAAATGGGGTCTTGATGGTTAAATGTGTGGTAGAGGTTTAAAACTCAAGAAAGATGAAAACTTCTAAGAAAAACTGTAACCTTTGGCTTGTAAGTGAGTTGTTTATGATGATGCACTGGTAATATATGTTTTGAGGATCCTGGCCAGTGATCATGGTATGTACACTGCCTATGACTTGACTCTGGGACCTATTTCATAGGTTGTGTTAACTGTTTATGGCTTGACCCTGGAAGTCATACATGTGTAACCGTCTATGGCTTTGACCCTGGGGTTACACAAGGATGATACGATGATGCTATGTTTATGCCGTATGTTTGTATTATATGCTTTATATCTGACTTGTCATGCAGGAAGTGGGCTCAGGGGTTAGAGGATCCTCTATGAATCTTGAGCTTACTGAGATGTGGTTATCTCACCCCATTTGGGGACATCATTTCAGGTACCCAGAGCAGCAGTGATGCTTTTAGGGGCAAGGCCCCCGCATTGGAGTAGATGATGATGCAATTGATGATTTTACATTGTGTTTAGATTTGATGTTAGCATGTAGACTTGTTAACATGCTGGATTATTTTATGGAGATTATTGTATGTGTTTATGTAGAAAATCAGAATTCAAATTCAAATATTTTTCAGTTTTTATTTCCTATTAATTAGGATTGATTGTAATTAATTAGAATCCATTATTTTATTAATTAGAATTAAATTATGATTAGGTTTGATGAGTCATAGGTGAGTCATAACTGAGTCATAGCTGAGTCATGCTCAGTTACTTTTTTCTTGTATAAATACTCCTCATTCCTCATGTAAATTATTCAATATCAATATACTGAAAACCTTTTCAATATGGTATCAGAGCAGGTTGGTCCTGAGAAAACTCAGCCACCACAACCACCGTCAAACCGGCGGCACAACGCCGGAAAACTCAACCTCCAACCATTATTAAGGTTATTTTCCCTTCCTACAAAGTCCCAAGAGCAAAGTAAGGCTACCAATTTCTATAGAAGGCAAAATCCCAGCTTTCCACCGCCTTTAGCCACCGGAAATTTTTCCGGCGACATTTCCGGCCAAGACCCGCACCATTCGAAACAGAAGGAGCCGATCTACAAGTTTCAAGAAGGACCATCGGATTCTGCTGAGCCACGCGCCCCCATGCGCTAGAGAAAGGACGGAGTGTTCGCCCTACGCGTTACCACACACAGCCATGTTGATTGAAAGTAAATTTCCATCCAGCAATGTTGCTCAACAAGGTACAGCGTTCCATGTTGATAATAGTAGTCATTGGATTCTTGATTCAGGGGCTTCAGTATAACACCTCGGAAAAGTAAATGTGAATTTCTGTGATAGAATGTGGGTTTAAAAGGGAAGGATTAGTGAAAATCCGTGAATTAGGGCCAAAATGGGCTAAAAGGGCAAAATGGTAATTTGCCAAAAACGTGAACCGAGGCATGAAAAATGGAGTTAGAGATTTAATATGACAAAAGTAATGCTAGAAATGGAATCAGGACGGAAAATTGAGTGAATAGGCAAATTTGGGAAAAATTGATGAATAGTGACTTTTTAAGTGTTAAATACTGTGGGACGAGTGTACCGATAAGTGTGGAAATTTTATCAATATTTTGAGGAAATAAAAATATGACATGGACTGGAAAAATATGTAGATTAAGAATATGTGATCATAATTTATCGGAGTTAAAGTTAGATCGCGTGTGGGACCCGTGTGACCGAAGTCACTTGGCCCCACCCTCTTTTTCTTCTTCTCTCCTTCTCTTTTCTTCTCCTCTCTCGCGCCCTCCCCTGCCAAATGAACCCCAAACCCCCATTTCTCTCTTCTTTCACCATTTCTTCATTTCTCCACCAAATCACTTGATTTTGGTGTTGAAATCTATTGTAAACAACCTTCTAGATCCATTGGTAACACTTAGAAGCCATGAAACCACCTCCATTGCTGCGTTTTGGGACTGTACAGATCCGAACCATGTTGGGTTCTTGGAGTTTTTGAGAGTTTTGGATCTCCTTTGGATTGATGGAGCCTTGGTGGTGTTCCTACACTTGATGGTGAGTACATTTGTAGTACTTTTGTGGTTGGTTTCATAGATCTAGGAATTTATGCTTTGAATCTTTGATTCTAGATGTGTGATGATAGAGAGCCCAAATGGAAAAATGCTATTAGATGAAAAGGCCTTAGAATGATGCATGGAAGCTAGAAATGCTATGATAAATTTTGGTGAAAAAGTTAGGTTTTTAACTTAGGAAAATTTGTGAAGATTTCATGAAAATTGGTATGTGGTGTAATTGGATAATTGAATGATGGACCATTAGAATAGATTGATAATATGATTATATGATTAGTGTGTGTGTTAAAATGGAATTGAAAACCTTGTAGAATGAACCTGTGAGGAATTCGAACCATAGAGGGGTTTGGAGGAAAAATGATATAAAAATGATGTTTAATTGGATGATAGTATATTGTGGTAAAGTGGAATGAGAAGAATGAATGTGGGATTCAAGATATAATTGGTAAATTAACCTATAAAAGAGATTGAAGTAAAATGGTATGGAAAAATAGCCTTTGGCTTAGGTGATTTAAATGATGATTAATTGTGTAAATGAATGGTTTACATTGGAATTGTATTGATAATCATGTTGTGGATTATCTAGGTTGCCTCTTTTGGACGCTTTGGAAGCGGGTAAGCTTGGAGCTTACGTTTGGAGCATGGGCTCGGTATTGAGGTAACCTTTGGAACTGGGGTTTAGCCCTTGTGTGCTCCACCACACCTAGTGGATGGTTGTGGTTGGATTATGTGGTTATGACATTGTGTGATTGTGTGCTTGTATGCATATTGCTTGATTTTGTGAAAATTGTTTGGTCACTGGCCAGTTGACGTGTGTTGGTTTGGACATCCGCTGGGTTCATCCTACGGGAGAATGCCAGTTGGAGATGCCATGGTGTTGACTCTGGGAGCGACATCAGGATGATCCAAGCGGGGGACGTCCGCCGGATAGGGCTCATGAGGAGTTCCGGTTGGGTATTGCCATGGAGTCTTCTCAACCATGGGAGAGGCGCCAGGACTGTCTCGGGAGTTATATGATGGAGTCCTTGAACATGAATCCATGAGTGGATGTTCTCGGGTTGTCTCCAGTTGGTGGGTGATATTGCATTGCTTGCATATTGTATGATGTTTTATTTGCACATTGAGTGAGCCATGGGGTGGAGAAACCTCCTGGGCCCTTGGTTTACTGAGATATATTTATATATCTCACCCCGTGTTGTGGGGCATCATTTCAGGTCAGGTTGAGCCTGGAAGAGTGGAGCATGAGGTGCATATTGGAGTCACAGCATGTTGAGGACTTGGTTGAGGCACATCTTGCATATGTGTTATGCTTTAGACTTAGGCCATGAACTTGTGCATGTTGGAAATGCCATGCTTGTATGTTCATGACTACTTGTTAAGTCTTTCAAATTGATGTATATGTATAACCTTGGAAATTATTGTATATTTGAGTGAGCATGGGACTTGTCCATTGCCACATTCATTGTATTAGAAGCTCTGGTGAATATGTTGTAAAATGGACCATATTTGATGTAAAATGGCAATTATGTTAAGGACTTTATATATGATACATAATTGAATGAAAATGTATGTTTGAAGGGCTTAGAGCCTAAATTATAGTATGTTTAAGTGTGTGGAGTACTAAGAGGTTAGGGATGGATTACACAACCCTTCTTGGGCTTAAAATGTTGTAATCTGTCACTTTTACTGCATAGTAATCGATTACCCAAGCATGGTAATCGATTACCATGCAACAGGGGACGAAATTTGGCTACTGCCTTCACTGGTAATCGATTACTGAGGCTTGGTAATCGATTACCATGTGAGGTAATCGATTACCCAAGGTTGGTAATCGATTACCAGAGCAGAGGATTTGAAAAATTGGCTACTGCCTCATTATTGACAGGTGGTAATCGATTACCACCCACTGGTAATCGATTACCACAGTGTAATTTTTGAAAATTTAAGTTTTTCCGGACTAAAAGAAAGGGGTTTAACTTGATGGGTAGAACTCCACATGGTACGTGGTTTGAAATCACGCGTAACTTGTGTAATAGGGCTAGAACTTGGTAAGAAACGAAATTAAGTTGATGGGTTTAAACGAGTTGAATAAAAAGAAAGAGTAGTGGTGTTGTTAAGCTGAGTGCTTCCGCGTATTGCATTTACAATTATAGCGTTGTATTAATTGATTGCGGAAAAGGTTATGGATATGAAAAGGAATATGATAAAAGCAAAAAGTTTGCCCGTAATTCAATTAACCCAACTACTGTGATTGTAACTGCGCTTAATATCATAATCAATGTTAACAATACCGGTACGTAACGGGCTGTTACATTCAGATCATATGACAGGTAATGCAACCTTATTTTGTTCTTATACCCCTTACTATCAACAATCACGAATAAGAGCAGCAGATGGCAGCTTCTCTACTATTGCTGGAAAAGGATCCATTAAACTTTCTGAACACATTACTTTGAACTTAGTCCTTCATGTTCCCTCTCTTACTTGTAACCTTATCTCTATCAGCAAACTTACATCTGAGTTACATTGTGTTGCCAAGTTTTCTGTCAATGCTTGTGTTTTCCAGGAACAGGACTCGGGGCTGATGATTGGCAGTGCTAGAGAGGAAGAAGGACTCTATTATTTAGAAAAAGATTCTTGTGAAGAAAAAAATTTTGTGAACCACTCGGTATGTTTGTCTGATGATTGTAATGATGTTTTGTTATGGCATCGTCGATTAGGACACCCAAATTTCATATATCTTCAGAAGTTGTTACCAAGCTTATTTATCAATAAAAATCCAGTTCTTTTTTTGTGATATTTGTCAGCTTGCAAAACATTGTCGTGTTTCTTATCCTCCTAGAGTCCATCATGATTCTTCTTCATTTACCTTGATTCATAGTGATATATGGGGTCCAGCCCGTGAAAAAAATATCTCTGGTGCTCGTTGGTTTATAACTTTCATAGATGATCACTCTAGGGTATGTTGGGTATACCTTCTAAAGGATAAGTCTGACGCTGTATCCATTTTTAAAAACTTTCATGCTATGGTTCAAACTCAGTTCCAGACCTCTATCCAAATTCTTCGAACTGACAATGGTACTGAATATTTTAATTCTGTTCTTGAAAACTATCTCAGCCACCATGGTATTTGTAAGAACCCGCACCGTTAATTAAGGTAATTAGTGAATTAATTATGATAATTAGGAAATGATTCCATAATTGACCTTAATAATTATTATTGGGCTTAAATAATTATATTGAGTGAGTAAAAATGCTGAAAGTCGCAGGTACCGGTTCTACTACCCGGTATAAATGTGTACCGGAAAAGTATCCTGGAAAATTATAAGAAGTGCATGATAATTACTAGAATATTATGTAGGACTTATAAAACGAGTTTCAAGTCAAAATAATGAAATCTGATGCCAGAACTAATACTGGCTATGGAAAAGCGCGTACCGGAAAGATGCTCCGAAAAATAAAATAAAAATATGAAAAATCATAGAAAAATGTGTAGGTTTAGATTCCAAAGTTTGGGATCAAAATCTTTTGCTTTGCTATTAAGGCTAATACTGCGCGTTATGGCTTAAACCCCTATATATGCTAACTTAGCACAAAACCCTAGGCCATATTGGCTTTCTACGTGAGTGTGTGCAGCATCTAAGTGCCCTCTTGTGTCCTCACCCCTTTCTCCATAGACAAACCTCCAAAGTGACCACCTTTCTTCACCTTCCTTCCCTCTTTGCACCATGGTTGTGTGTGACTGAGGTTTTTGTGTGTGGAGAGCCTTACATTCTGAGTTTGGTCACTGTTAGAGGGGTGTGGAAGGGCTGAGTTGTGTTGAGTGAGAGTTGTGAGCTTCTCCTTGGTTGTGGAAGCTCCAAGAAGCCACCTTTGTGAAGAAAGGACTCAGCTTGGTGTGCATTTTCGTGCACTATGGGGAGGCAGTCTTTGGAGCTGTTGTGTGAGCTCCAAGAGCATCGTCTACCTCTGCTTTTGGCTTGTGGTATGATCACCACCTTTGAACTTGAGTTTATATGCTTAAAAATGGAACCTTGATGCATGTATTTAACAAAGTTGATAACTTAAGGGTGGGGAAGGTTAAACACACCTAGAAATGCATGTTTAAGTGTCTATAATTGGTTAAAGTTGGACTGGATATTCACGAAATGCAGAAACTGCATTCTGTCGTGAGATATCCAGATATTTGTCGAACAGATATTCGGATATCAATATCCGGATAAGGTATCCGGATATTCATATCCGGATATGGGATCTGGATATCCGGATATGGTATATCCGGATATGGTCAGTGTGATATTCGGATATTGCATATCCGGATATGTCCCTTGAATATCCGGATATCCTGGGAGTTCGCAGAACAGTAGCTGTACTGTGTGAACAGCAGGCTATTGGGAATTTGTGGACCCTAGATTAAGGAAGTTGAACTTCTGTAATTAATGAACTAAGTCAGAATCATATGATTAAGGGCTTGTGGCTTGTTGGAAGCCTTAAGACGTAAAACGTAAAGGAAAGGCGTAGTCCTTAAGTTGTATGCTTGTGATGCATAATTAATGATATATTATTGGTCCATAACAGATTGTGATACTGCTGTGTTTGGACTTGAGAGTGGTTGGACTCTGGCTTCGATAGCTAGCTTGCAAGGTAAGCTTTCGTGTCCTCGGTTTAGCCATGTTGTGGTTCCACCATGTCCCATGGGGATGTGGTTTATGCATGCTGTGTTACATGCTTTGATGTTTTGGAAATGCTGTTGAGCTATTATATGCAATGTGCTTTTATGATATGCATGTGATGTCCACCTATACGGTAAGCCTGAGTATGTAGCACATACAAGATGGTGAGGCTGTGGGTGAGGTGCAAGCGGTGTTCCTTGTACTTATATGGGTATAGACGTATTCCTGCATTTCTCTGGCCAGTAGATTTTATTAACACACATGGCATAGATATCTGTTGCATTGCATAGTTTTGGAACTTATATTGAATTACTGTTTTTAGAACTTATATTGCACATGTAAGTGAGCTTGGGGTGGAAGATCCTTGAGGACCCCTTGTCTTACTGAGATTTCTTGTTTAGAGATCTCACCCCACGTTTGGGGACGCTTATTTCAGGATCAGGTAATGTTGAGGGCTCAGGTGGCAGGAGGCCAGAGCTGAGTTAGACTCATCTGTGTTTTGCTGGTATGCTGACATGCTGGATGATGACTGCTATTATGTTTTCCCGCTTTGATTATGATATTATGTTGAGACTGTTATTGGGCATTGTTGCCTTATTTGGTGAGCATGGGGTTTGTCCATGCCACATAGACTTGTTATGTTTTCTGTTAGTTACAGTTGTAATAAAGTATCAGGATTCTAATCGAGGCTATGTGTTGTAGTCCTGTGACTTTAGATACTCACACTATATTCATATATGAGGTATTCAGTTAGTTGTCTTGCAATTTACATACAGGCAGTATTTTATGAAATTGATTAAGTAATCAAGTTGGCTAAGGTTAATGACGTCATAATTGAATTAAAGAAAAAGTTATTCCGCATTTTAATTAAGCGTGGCTTAATACGATAGTATGTTAACAATCCGGGTTAACACGGGCTGTTACAGTATTCTTCATCAAAGTTCTTGTCCTAACACCCCTCAACAAAATGGGGTTGCTGAAAGAAAAAATAGACATCTCCTTGAAGTCGCTCGAGCTCTTATGTTTACCATGCATGTCCCTAAATATTTGTGAGGGGAAGCTGTCTTGACTACAGCATACCTCATCAATCGGATGCCTTCTCGTGTCCTAAATTTTCAATCTCCTTTATCTTGTCTTAACCACACCTTTCCTTCTTTCCGGACTCATTCTTCCCTTCCTCCCAAGTTGTTTGGCTGTGTGGCTTTTGTACATGTTCCTCCCCATCAAAGGTCCAAGCTCGATCCTAAGTCCATTAAATGTGTCTTCATAGGATATCCTCCTAACCAAAAGGGCTACAAGTGTTACTCATCTTCACTTCGTAAGGTCTTTGTTTCTATGGATGTCACATTTGATGAGAGACAATCTTTTTTCCTTCGACTTCTCTTCAGGGGGAGTCTATTGGGGTTGATGAAGATAAGTCTTGGAAACCAAATGATTCTGTTGTTTTGCCTTTGTCGTTGGAGATAGGGGGAGTCATTATGCAAAAGACAGGGGGAGTTAATGTGTCAGATAATGGAGATCCTCCCAGGAAATGGGGAAAGTTTTACAGCAGGCGAGTTCAATATTGGAAACTTTGTTGATGCGTCCTCTTCTCATGCAATCTGAGCTTTGCATTCACACTGCTTCATTTTGAAATTTTTCATCTTTTAGAAACTTTTTTAATTAAAATAAAATAATTTTAAAATATTTTTGAATTAATTTTAATTAAAAACATTATTAATTTCTTTTTGTGAAAAAATGGTGAAGCTTTTATATCAGTTCACCTTTTCAATGCAGTTAAATTCCACTACTTCTCCTTGGAAAAAGATGATTCAAAAGCCAACTACAATAAAATTGGTGAATTTTTTCCTTTTTTAAATTAATTCAAATTCGAGTTACGGTGGAAGATTTTTCTCTTCAATTTTTTTCACTTGTTTAGTGGGAATAATCTCTTTTGCAAGTTGCCATACTGCCATAGCATGAATTCAATTAACAGAATAACAACGTGAAACAAGAAGAACCAACCGTCAAACAATAACGGAACAAAAACAAAAAAAATAACACATACAATACTTCTCATCATTCAAAATTTTATCTGTCATCAAGAACGAAATAGAAAGCCATACACCAAACAGAATTTGTACGCTAAAGGTGTAACATCCCGGGCGCTGACGAGGGCGGGGAGTGATCGCCGGTGCGCAAGGGCACGGACAAGGAGCGGCTCCTGGCAGGCTTCCAGCGACGGGGGTACATGAATGAATTGAATAACACCGGAAAGAGAGGGATTCCAGAGACTGTGCTGGTATGGGACAGTACAGTTGGGAATGGCTAATAAGAATTAATTGGTACTATAACAAGATGCATCTACTTTTCGGTAGCCCGGATCGGAAGAACTCCACAGTTAAGCGTGCTTGACTTGGAGCAATTCTGGGATGGGTGACCTCCTGGGAAGTTTTCCCGGGAAGTGTGCGAGTGAGGACAAAACACGCTGAAAAGTCTCGTGTTAGTGTGTGGGGACAGTCGTTAATCCTTGCAAGTTGCCAGGCGTTACAAGTGGTATCAGAGCAGGGCCTCTCATCTAGTACGGTGTGGTTCGAGGACGAACCAGGCGGAAGCTGGTGGGCATGTAACATCCCGGGCGCTGACGAGGGCGGGGAGTGATCGCCGGTGCGCAAGGGCACGGACAAGGAGCGGCTCCTGGCAGGCTTCCAGCGACGGGGGTACATGAATGAATTGAATAACACCGGAAAGAGAGGGATTCCAGAGACTGTGCTGGTATGGGACAGTACAGTTGGGAATGGCTAATAAGAATTAATTGGTACTACCTATACTAACAAGATGCATCTACTTTTCGGTAGCCCGGATCGGAAGAACTCCACAGTTAAGCGTGCTTGACTTGGAGCAATTCTGGGATGGGTGACCTCCTGGGAAGTTTTCCCGGGAAGTGTGCGAGTGAGGACAAAACACGCTGAAAAGTCTCGTGTTAGTGTGTGGGGACAGTCGTTAATCCTTGCAAGTTGCCAGGCGTTACAATTACCATGTGAGGTAATCGATTACCCAAGCTTGGTAATCGATTACCAGAACAGAGGATGTGAAAAATTAGCTACTGCCTCATTTTTGACAGGTGGTAATCGATTACCACCCACTGGTAATCGATTACCACAGTGCAAATTTTGAAAATTTAAGTTTTTCTAGACTAAAAGAAAGGGGCTTAACTTGATGGGTAGAACTCCAAATGATTCGTGGTTTGAAACCACGCGTAACTAATGTAAAGGGGTAGAACATGGTAAGATATGAAAGTAATTTGATGAGTTTAAATGAGTTGAATAAAAAGAAAGATTAGTGATGTTAGTAAACTGTATGCTTCCGCGTATTGCATTTACAATTATAGTGTTGTTTTAATTGATTACGGAAAAAGGCTATTGTTAAGAAAAGGAATATGATAAAAGAAAAAGTTGCCCGTAATTTAATTAACCCAAGTACTGTGATTGTAACTGCGCTTAATATCATAATCAATGTTAACAATACCGGTACGTAACGGGCTGTTACATTTTATGGTATCAGAGCAGTTTCTTTAGGGAACTCTGATGATGGTGTAATTGAGGTGAGTGCTGTATAGTTGTACGTAGACTCTTATTGAGTGCTACACATGTGATTCCTTAGTTTGGGCCTGATCAACCCATTTCTTCGTGTTCAATGTGTGGTCAGTATAAGATGCCTTCGTGACAACCCTGGAGCACCAATGCCAGTCCTTAGGCTAAGGTGGTGGGTGCAGTGTTGACTACCCCACGAATGGATATGTTAGTAAGTAAATTTGATGTCATTGAGGACTTAGTGAGAATGAATTGATATAAGATGTATAACCATTTTGGGTAGAATGCTACCATAGTTGAATATGTGGTCTTATGGTGAGTAAGAATGATTGAATTGAGTTGATATTGGTATGGTGATGTTGGTAGTCTTTCCTAAATGTATGGGAGTTAGAACAATTGAGTATATGTGGGAATTAGTGGTATATCTTTGACATGGTGGAAATTGGGAACCCCAATGGATTCGTGAAAATTTGAGTATGAGTGTGTATATGGAGTATTGGATACCTTAGGGTAAAGTTATAAGGTTACAAGACCCTTGATGAGGGCATACACTTGGATGACTTAATATGCTTGGAGGTAGAAATAAATTGAAATTTCAAATTTGGACTGAGGATTGTGAGTAACTTAAAAGAACTATGGAAATGATGTGTTGGATAATTCAATGTTGAAATTGGGACTTTAGTCCATGATGAGTTAATGTTGGCTGAATATAAGTAAGGATATCATAGGTATAAAAAGTAAAATATAAGAAGTTGAGGAAATTGCCATGTAAGGCATTGGATGAATCGATTGAAAGTATGAGAGTCCATAAGTTAAGGATGGTTGGACTTGATAAATGTGAGGTGAGAAAACATAACTGAGTGTGGTGTAGTAATGGTACTAATATGCTTCCATTATGTTGTGGAGCATTGCAATTTGGATGATGTGGCTTAATTATATGGGGATAGTAATCCTGTGATGGCTAAGTGTTAGTACGTATATATGTATTGTGAAGGCCGGGGTGCCTATATGTATATTTGTGTTGTTTTGAATTAGTAAACTCTTTGGTAAACGAAAAATTTTGCAACTGAAATCCCTATGATGGGAAATGTTTGAAGAGATTGTCTCTCTGGAGTGTCATTGGATGCTCAATGTGGTATGGGATTCATAATGGAGTCTCGGTGTGCAAGTTATACCATGGCACACATATGGGTAATAATGTGACGATTAATATTGTCCTGAGTTTCCTTGTGGATTGAATCCTAAGAGGTGTTGCTCTTGGAAGTCCCAGGCGAGCGCTTCTCGAAGTCGAAATGTATCTGGTGGTCCTGATGCGCTAAATGCGTGGACTAGTAAGTGAAGGCACTCTTGGTGTCATAGTGGAATATTGAGAGAAAAGTGATGTTATTTTAATGAAGTGGATCTTCTACAGTGTTGAGCATAGTTGCTATGAGTCATGATGGACTATGGATTAGAACTGTACCAAATATGGGTACTATTAAGAGTTGAGAATTATGTGTCAAAGAATGAGAAATATGTTGGAATCTTGTGGTGATGATTGTGTTATGGACTAAGACTAATGACTAGTAAAGTTAAACGAGTATAATGTTGAGGAAAGAACCATATTTGGAAGGTCATAGTGCATAGTGCAAAAGTAAGATATAATTAGTATACCATTATGTACCTATATAAAACTCTTTTGCTGTTATATATGAATGTGATGTGAATGTGTTTATCCTTGTGTGGCTTATATGCCCAGAGTATATGGCTATCTCCGTATGGATTATGTTCCCGGAGATTATTATTATCTTGTATAAGTAATGTAGTGTGAGGTAGAACCTTGTGTTAGTGGGACTGTTAGTACAGCCGTTGGCATGTTACCTCTTCTTGCGTGAATTATAAGGACAGATTCTCTGATTGGTGGGGCATTGCACCTGGGGCCCTTAGGACAGCAAGAGCTCGAGGGGTTAAACCTAAGGATGTTCTTACCCATTGCATTAGAGGATTGTATCTTGTGAGGAACGCAAGATGTGATTTTGGATAACTTAAGTGAACAGTAATATGCCAAATATGATAAAAAATGTGTAGTGCCATGAGATGGTAGTTTGGATTATGAATTGAGCACTCGGAGATGTGCATGAGTGTATACCAAGTGTGGAATTATGGTTTTACGGAAATTGTGAAATGAATTATTGGGTTGTCACCCTATGTGAAGGGAATGGAAAGTTGATTAGTACTGATGGATTGAGTCAAGTCTTTTGGGAAGGCTTGTGATGGCGAGAGGTTAAGCTAAGTTGGTGGCCAAAGTGGCCAATGATTTTAATAAGCGATTAATTGGGATGTAATCAATGTTAAGGTGTGGTACTAGTTGTTAAATAGAATGGTATTTGGTGAAATAAAAGGTTGATATCTTTACCCTGGTGGTCGTGTTACTGATGGAGTTGTATTGATGCAAATTATAGTGAGAGATGTGTTGAAAATACACAATGTGGATGTTGTTCTTGACCAGGTACCAAGATATATGGTTGAGTGTGCTAGTAGTACTGTGAGTAGTCCGAGAGACTTGTGTAACGGCCGATATGAAATTATGAAAGTAATGATAGTGGTGGATTTAGTTCCTTGTGGCATGATAAATAGGCTTTGAAAATCCCTATATGATGGGACAGGTGTGAGAAAAAGATGATGTGTGACCTTGGAGTGATACATACTGGTTAAGTGAAATGATGATGAAGGTGAGGTGTATAGAATGAAATACATGTGGAATTGATAACATGAGTATGGAACGGTAATTAAAGAAAATTGTTAGCTGAAATCTTAGGCATTGTTGCCTTTAATGTGAGGAATCCATGATGAACTATGTGTTAAGTGTTGAGATGATTAGTTGAAATTGTAAGTATGATCTATTGTATGAAAATTAATGAGTGAATTCATGGTTTAAGGCTTTGAATTGGCCGATTTAATGTATAAAGTGAAATGTGTGGTCCATTGGGTACCAGTTAAATGTCTTGAGGAAGTGATCCGCCGTTGTGTTTTGGCGAAAGTTGGTAAACCTGCAGGGTTGGATTCAAAAGTTTAGCACAGAGATGGTACTTGTTAAAGATAAGTGCAGAGGTGAAATTGCACGTTGTAGGTTAAAAACATGAGAAAAGAAAAATGTGTATATACTATTTGTGGATAAATGCCAAAAATGGGGGTTGTTCCCGCAGAAAATAAAAGTATAGTGAGCGTGAATTAGATGATTACTCGGTGAAGTGCACTGAGGGGCTGTGAGATTCCATAATAGTGTTTAACGTGGAATAAGAAATGTGGAAAGATTGATGACGAGAGTTAATACTCCATAGAAATAAAATTCAAAGAAGGATAATTGTGGCTGTATTGTGTCAAAAAGTAGTTGTGTCTGTGTGGCACAGATTGAACAGGATGTGGTATGGTCCTATGGGCATAGGGGTGGATATGTTAACTAGGTAGGAGAAGCCTCTAAGAGAAATTTGGGCTATATATGTTGGGTAGCCTGGCTTGTGATAAGCAATTGGCTTGGTAAAAGCAGAGAAAGTGCACAACTGTGTGGTGCGCTCCGGTTGTCCACGTGTGGTGTCACCGGTTGATATTGAAATTGGGAAGGACTTGAGGTCTCCCATTGGGCCTTTGAAAGGCAAGACCATTGTGAAATATGGCTGAAAAGCCAAAAGATGGAAATGCAAATACTTATTTTGGTTTCCGCACACTTGATGAAGCTACTTAGGGTCGGGAGACTGAGATTCTCCGGCTGTATCCTGAGTTAGCATATTGGTATAGTTGATTTTGCGGACAAAATTCCTAAAAGGTGGGGTGAATATAACACCTCGGGAAATTAAATGTGAATTTATTTGATAAAATGTGGGTTAAAGGGAAGGATTAGTAAAAATCCGAGAATTATGGCCAAAATGGGCAAAAAGGGCAAAATGGTAATTTGCCAAAAACGTAAACCGAGGCATGAAAAATGGAGTTAGAGATTTAATATGACAAAAATAATGCTGGAAATGGAATCAGGGCGGAAAATTGAGTGAGTAGGCAAAATTGTGAAAAAGTGATGAATAGTGACTTTTTAAGTGAAAGATACTGCGGTACGAGTGTACCGATAAGTGTGAAATTTTTATCAATATTTTGAGGAAATAAAAATATGTCATGGACTGGAAAAATATGTAGATTAAGAATTTGTGATCATAATTTTTATCGGGATTAAAGTTAGATCGCGTGTGGGACCCGTGGGACCAAAACCCACTTGGCCCCAACACTTTTTCCCCACGCCCTTTTCTTCTTTTCTTCCTCCCTCTCGTGAGTTTTCTTCCCATTTGAGCCAAAGAACCCATTTCTTCCTTTCTTCACTTTGAGAGCAATTCTTCACCAAATCTCTTGATTTTGGTGTTGAAATCTATTGTAAACAACCTTCTAAAGCCATTGGTGGTACTCTTAAGCCATGAAACCACCTCCTTTGTGCGTTTTTGGACATGGACAGATCCGACCCATTGATGTTCTTGGAGTTTTTGGGAGTTTTAGGATCTCCTATGGATTGGTGAAGCCTTGGTGGTGTTCATACACTAGATGGTGAGTATATTTGTGGTATCTTTGTGGTTGATTTTGTAGATCTAGAAATTATGTTTTGAATCTTTAATCTTAGATGTGTGATGAT
The DNA here is from genome assembly GCA_032173675.1 of Gastrolobium villosum. Classification (NCBI taxonomy): domain Eukaryota; kingdom Viridiplantae; phylum Streptophyta; class Magnoliopsida; order Fabales; family Fabaceae; genus Gastrolobium; species Gastrolobium villosum. The sequence goes on along the minus strand of JAVKPL010011464.1, from coordinate 4,711 downwards.
AGAGAGCTCAAATGGAAAAATGCTATTAGATGAAAATGCCTTAGAATGATGCTTGGAAGCTAGAAATGCTATGATAAATTTTGGTGAAAAAGTTGGGTTTTTAACTTAGGAAAATTTGTGGAAATTTCATGAAAAGTGTTATGTGGTGTAATTGAATAATTGAATGATGAACCATTGGTATAGGTTGATAATGTGATTATATGATTAGTGTGTGTGTTAAAATGGAAGTGAAAACCTTGTAGAATCAACCTCTGAGGAATTCGAACCGTAGAGGGGTTTGGAGGAAAAATGATGTAAAAGTTGTGTAGTTGAGATTGTATGATATAAAATGATGTTTAATTGGATGATGGTATAGTGTGATATAGTGGAATGAGAAGAAAGAATGTGTGATTCATGATGTATTTGGTAATTTGATCTATAAAAGAGATTGAAGTAAAATGAATGATTACTTGAGATTAAATGATCGATTTGGAAATGGTTTGATAATCATGTTGTGGATTATCTAGGTTGCCTCTTTTGGACGCTTTGGAAGCGGGTAAGCTTGGAGCTTACGTATGGAGCATGGGCTCGGTGTTGAGGTAACCTTTGGAACTGGGGTTTAATCCCTTGTGTGCTCCACCACACCTAGTGGAAGGTTGTGGTTGGATTATGTGTTTATGGCATTGTGTGATTATGTGCTTGTATGCATATTGCTTGGATTGTATGAAAAAAAATTGTTTGGTCACTGGCCAGTTGACGTGTGTTGGGTTTGGACATCCGCTGGATCATTTCGATGGCGAAGTGCCAGTTGGGTATGCCATGGGGTCGACTCATGGGAGCGACACCAGGATGAGCCAAACGTGGGACATCCGCCGGATAGGTCTCTTGAGGAGTTCCGGTTGGGTTGGCCATGGAGTTTTCTCAACCATGGGAGAAGCTCTAGGATTGTCTCGGGAGTTATATGATGGAGTCCTTGAACATAAATCCATGCGTGGATGTTCTCGGGTTGTCTCCAGTTGGTTGGTGATATTGTATTGCATGCATATTATATGATGTTATATTTGCACATTGAGTGAGCCATGGGGTGGAGAAACCTCCAGGGCCCTTGGTTTACTGAGATATATTTATATATCTCACCCCGTGTTTTGGGGCATCATTTCAGGTTAGGTTGAACCTGGAAGAGTGGAGCATGAGGTGCATATTGGAGGCACCATGTGATGAGTATTGGATTGGGACTTGCCTGCACATGTTTAATGCTTTAGACTTAGGCCATGAACTTGTGCATGTTGAAAATGCCATGCTTGTATGTTCATGACTACTTGTTAAGTCTTTCAAATTGATGTATATGTATGACTTAGTATCTATTGTAAATTTGAGTGAGCATGGGACTTGTCCATTGCCACATTCATTGTATTTGAAGCCTTGGCAAAGATGTTATAAAATGGTCCATATTTGATGTAAAATTGCCATTATATTAAAGACTTTGTAAATGATGCATAATTGAATGAAAATGCATGTTTGAAGGGCCTAGTGCCTACATTAGAGTATGTTTAAGTGTTGTGTGGAGTACTAAGGTGTTTGGGATGGATTACACAACCCTTCTTGGGCTTAAAATGCTGTAATCTGTCACTTTTGCTGCATAGTAATCGATTACCCAAGCATGGTAATCGATTACCATGCAACAGGGGACGAAATTTGGCTACTGTCTTCACTGGTAATCGATTACTGAGGATTGGTAATCGATTACCATGTGAGGTAATCGATTACCCAAGCTTGGTAATCGATTACCAGAACAGAGGATGTGAAAAATTAGCTACTGCCTCATTTTTGACAGGTGGTAATCGATTACCACCCACTGGTAATCGATTACCACAGTGCAAATTTTGAAAATTTAAGTTTTTCTAGACTAAAAGAAAGGGGTTCAACATGATGGGTAGAACTCCAAATGATTCGTGGTTTGAAACCACGCGTAACTAATGTAAAGGGGTAGAACATGGTAAGATATGAAAGTAATTTGATGAGTTTAAATGAGTTGAATAAAAAGAAAGATTAGTGATGTTAGTAAACTGTATGCTTCCGCGTATTGCATTTACAATTATAGTGTTGTTTTAATTGATTACGGAAAAAGGCTATTGTTAAGAAAAGGAATATGATAAAAGAAAAAGTTGCCCGTAATTTAATTAACCCAAGTACTGTGATTGTAACTGCGCTTAATATCATAATCAATGTTAACAATACCGGTACGTAACGGGCTGTTAAATTTTATGGTATCAGAGCAGTTTCTTTAGGGAACTCTGATGATGGTGTAATTGAGGTGAGTGCTGTATAGTTGTACGTAGACTCTTATTGACTGCTACACATGTGATTCCTTAGTTTGGGCCTGATCAACCCATTTCTTCGTGTTCAATGTGTGGTCAGTATAAGATGCCTTCGTGACAACCCTGGAGCACCAATGCCAGTCCTTACGCTAAGGTGGTGGGTGCAGTGTTGACTGCCCCACGAATGGATATGTTAGTATGTAAATTTGATGTCATTGAGGACTTAGTGAGAATGAATTGATATAAGATGTATAACCATTTTGGGTAGAATGCTACCATAGTTGAATATGTGGTCTTATGGTGAGTAAGAATGATTGAATTGAGTTGATATTGGTATGGTGATGTTGGTAGTCTTTCCTAAATGTATGGGAGTTAGAACAATTGAGTATATGTGGGAATTAGTGGTATATCTTTGACATGGTGGAAATTGGGAACCCCAATGGATTCGTGAAAATTTGAGTATGAGTGTGTATATGGAGTATTGGATACCTTAGGGTAAAGTTATAAGGGTACAAGACCCTTGATGAGGGCATACACTTGGATGACTTAATATGCTTGGAGGTAGAAATAAATTGAAATTTCAAATTTGGACTGAGGATTGTGAGTAACTTAAAAGAACTATGGAAATGATGTGTTGGATAATTCAATGTTGAAATTGGGACTTTAGTCCATGATGAGTTAATGTTGGCTGAATATAAGTAAGGATATCATAGGTATAAAAAGTAAAATATAAGAAGTTGAGGAAATTGCCATGTAAGGCATTGGATGAATCGATTGAAAGTATGAGAGTCCATAAGTTAAGGATGGTTGGACTTGATAAATGTGAGGTGAGAAAACATAACTGAGTGTGGTGTAGTAATGGTACTAATATGCTTCCATTATGTTGTGGAGCATTGCAATTTGGATGATGTGGCTTAATTATATGGGGATAGTAATCCTGTGATGGCTAAGTGTTAGTACGTATATATGTATTGTGAAGGCCGGGGTGCCTATATGTATATTTGTGTTGTTTTGAATTAGTAAACTCTTTGGTAAACGAAAAATTTTGCAACTGAAATCCCTATGATGGGAAATGTTTGAAGAGATTGTCTCTCTGGAGTGTCATTGGATGCTCAATGTGGTATGGGATTCATAATGGAGTCCCGGTGTGCAAGTTATACCATGGCACACATATGGGTAATAATGTGACGATTAATATTGTCCTGAGTTTCCTTGTGGATTGAATCCTAAGAGGTGTTGCTCTTGGAAGTCCCAGGCGAGCGCTTCTCGAAGTCGAAATGTATCTGGTGGTCCTGATGCGCTAAATGCGTGGACTAGTAAGTGAAGGCACTCTTGGTGTCATAGTGGAATATTGAGAGAAAAGTGATGTTATTTTAATGAAGTGGATCTTCTACAGTGTTGAGTATAGTTGCTATGAGTCATGATGGACTATGGATTAGAACTGTACCAAATATGGGTACTATTAAGAGTTGAGAATTATGTGTCAAAGAATGAGAAATATGTTGGAATCTTGTGGTGATGATTGTGTTATGGACTAAGACTAATGACTAGTAAAGTTAAACGAGTATAATGTTGAGGAAAGAACCATATTTGGAAGGTCATAGTGCATAGTGCAAAAGTAAGATATAATTAGTATACCATTATGTACCTATATAAAACTCTTTTGCTGTTATATATGAATGTGATGTGAATGTGTTTATCCTTGTGTGGCTTATATGCCCAGAGTATATGGCTATCTCCGTATGGATTATGTTCCCGGAGATTATTATTATCTTGTATAAGTAATGTAGTGTGAGGTAGAACCTTGTGTTAGTGGGACTGTTAGTACAGCCGTTGGCATGTTACCTCTTCTTGCGTGAATTATAAGGACAGATTCTCTGATTGGTGGGGCATTGCACCTGGGGCCCTTAGGACAGCAAGAGCTCGAGGGGTTAAACCTAAGGATGTTCTTACCCATTGCATTAGAGGATTGTATCTTGTGAGGAACGCAAGATGTGATTTTGGATAACTTAAGTGAACAGTAATATGCCAAATATGATAAAAAATGTGTAGTGCCATGAGATGGTAGTTTGGATTATGAATTGAGCACTCGGAGATGTGCATGAGTGTATACCAAGTGTGGTAGGGTGGAATTATTGTTTTACGGAAATTATGAAATGAATTATTGGGTTGTCACCCTATGTGAAGGGAATAGAAAATTGATTAGTGCGGATGGATTGAGTCAAGTCTTTTGGGAAGGCTTGTGATGGCAAGATGTTAAGCTAAGTTGGTGGCCAAAGTGGCCAATGATTTTAATAAGGGATTAATTGGGATGTAATCAATGTTAAGGTGTGGTACTAGTTGTTAAATAGAATGGTATTTGGTGAAATAAAAGGTTGATATCTTTACCCTGGTGGTCGTGTTACTGATGGAGT
>JAVKPL010011463.1:0-50605 GCA_032173675.1 Gastrolobium villosum | reverse complement strand
GCATAGTCAGGCCAAATGTGGAGGCTAACAATTTTGAACTCAAGCCATCCTTAATTTCTTTGGTGGAAAGGGTTCAATTTTCTGGAGTTGATGATGAAGATCCACATGAGTTTATAGACCGATTCTTGATGGTCTGTGATACCACCAAACACAATGGGGTATCTACAGATGCTATCAGGCTTCGGTTATTCCCTTTCGCTGTTAAGGGAAAAGCATTAAGGTGGATCGAACGACAGCCAGCAAATAGCATCCTTACATGGGAAGATCTGTCAAGCAAATTCTTTGATCATTTCTTCTCCATGGAAAAATATAATCAGCTGGTGAATGAAATCACAAACTTTCGCCAGTTGGAAGGAGAATCGCTCTGTGCAACTTGGAACAGATTCCAGGAATTAAACAGGAAATGTGCACATTACGAAGGAGATGATGACAGAAAAGTGGTGATATTTTTCAATGGAATCACCCCCGAAACAAGGATGATAATAAATAGTGCCGCTGGAGGTTCTATTCGGGAAAGCACATCTGAGCAGGCTATTGAGTTGATCAAAAAGCTTGCAAGAAATGAAAATGAAAGTGTGCTAGTTCCCACACAAAGAGCAGTGACAAAACCCACAGATAGTGATGTAATATCATTATCTAAAAAGTTTGACAGCTTAAGTGAAAAATTTGACAAGTTTCAAGTGTCAAAGGTTCAAACAACTCCACTGATTTGTGACCAATGTCAAGAAAGTCATGAATCCAGTGAATGTCTAAATCCATCATCCGAAGATTCACTTCAACAATTACAGGTGAATGGGATCTGGTACGATCAGCGTCCTCAACAACAAAATTTCCAGCGAAATCAAAATTTCCCTGGTGGTAACAATAATTTCCAACGGAGGACTCAAGGATCAGGTATGGATTTCAAAACTAGCAATAATTATACTCAATCTTCTCAGACTCAGCAAAAAGAGCCAGCCGAGTGGGAAAAAGCTTTCGCTCAAATGGCTAAGGCTTCCAATGATATGGCTCAGCATACCAATGCTTTCATGGAAGAAACCAGAGCCAACAATAAAAACACAAATGCTTCCATTAAAAATCTGGAGAATCAGATAGGCCAGCTGGCCAAACAATTTTCAGAAAGAATTCCAGGTACCTTTCCAAGTAACACAGTCAACAATCCAAAGGATGACTGTATGGCTGTTACAACAAGAAGTGGTAAGATACTAACAGTTCCAACAAAAACACCTGTGGAGCTGGAAAAAGGGAAAGAGGAACAAGAGAAGGAAGCAATTGAACCAGAGATTGAGGTAATTATAACAGAAAAAGAAAAAGAGCAGGTTGCAGAACAACCAGTGGTGGCAAAAGAAAAGCATGAGTTAAGCCACGAATATGTTATGTCTAAGGCACCCTATCCAGAAAGATTCAAGAAGGGAGCCTACAACAAACATTATGATAGATTCTTGGACATTTTCAAGAAACTACATATCAATATTCCTTTTGCGGAAGCCCTAGCCAATATGCCAGGGTATGCAAAATTCATGAAGGATCTTTTATCCAGGAAACAAAAACTGCAGGAATGCCAAACTGTAACACTCACTGAAGAGTGTAGTGCTTTTATCCAGCAGAAAATTCCAGATAAACTGAGTGATCCAGGAAGTTTTAATATTCCTATTGCTATTGGTGATATTGGCATTGGGAAAGCTTTATGTGATCTCGGGGCTAGCATTAATCTAATGCCCTTATCAGTCTACAAATCATTGGGGATTGAGGAATTGAAACCCACCGAGGTATCACTCCAATTGGCTGACAGATCCGTAAGGAAACCCAATGGTATCATAGAAGATATTCTTGTCAAGGTTGATAAGTTTATCTTTCCTGCAGACTTTGTGGTATTGGATATGGGAGAAGGGAGTGAGAAGCCCATGTTATTAGGAAGACCCTTTTTGGCTACAGCCCGAGCCCTAATTGATGTTGAACAAGGGATGATTAAACTAAGAATGAACGATGAGGAAATTATCTACAATGTTTCAGAAGCTATGAAGAGACCGGCTGATAATAATGATTGTTTCCAAGTTGAATCTGTTCAACATAAGAAAGAACGGCCTCAAGAGCTTGATTATGAGTTGAAGGCTCGTGATTATGTACCTTTTGAAAAAGAAGGACTTACTGTAGAGGTACTGAAAGAGAAAGCTGAAGACATAGAGGTTGGTGCCCCTAAAGTTGAGTTGAAGCCATTACCAGACACTTTGAAATATGTGTTTTTGGGAGATGGTAATACTTATCCGGTAATCATCAACAAGGCTCTATCTGAAGGTCAAGAAAAGGAGCTGGTGGAAGTTTTAAAAGCTCATAAAACCGCAATAGGATGGTCTATTGCTGATTTAAAGGGCATAAATCCTTCCTTTTGTACACATAAGATTCTCCTGGAAAATGATATTAAACCTGTAAGGCAACCACAAAGGAGATTGAACCCAACAATGAAAGAGGTGGTAAGGAAGGAAGTTGTAAAACTTCTTGATGCAGGAATGATTTACCCAATTTCTGATGCTGCCTGGGTAAGTCCAGTTCAAACAGTGCCAAAGAAGGGTGGGGTAACAGTAATTACCAATGCAAAACATGAGTTGATTCCAACCAGAACTATCACGGGTTGGAGAATGTGTGTTGATTACAGGAGGTTGAACACAGCTACACGGAAGGATCATTTCCCATTACCCTTTATTGATCAAATGCTGGAAAGATTGGCGGGCCATTCTTATTATTGCTTCTTGGATGGGTATTCAGGCTACAACCAAATACCAGTAGCTCCTGAAGACCAGGAAAAGACAGCTTTTACTTGCCCATTTGGAGTCTTTGCATACAGAAGAATGCCATTCGGCCTTTGTAATGCACCTGCCACATTCCAAAGGTGCATGCTATCCATTTTTTCAGATATGGTGGAGAAAGGTCTAGAGGTATTTATGGATGACTTCTCTGTTTTTGGCTCTAATTTTGATTTTTGTTTGAACAATTTATCCAAAGTTTTGAAAAGATGTAATGAGACAAATCTGGTTCAAAATTGGGAAAAGTGCCATTTTATGGTAACTGAAGGTATAGTGCTGGGACACAAAATTTCTAATGCAGGGATTGAAGTTGATAAAGCAAAATTAATGTTAATTGAACAACTTCCCATTCCTGTAAATATAAATGCTGTTAGGAGTTTCCTAGGACATGCAGGTTTTTACAGGCGGTTCATCAAGGATTTCTCCAAGATTGCTAAACCATTAAGCCAACTCTTGGTGAAAGATTCTGAATTTTTGTTTGATGATGCTTGTTCAAAGGCCTTCCATGTGTTAAAAGAAAAGCTTACTACAGCTCCAGTGCTTACAGCTCCCGATTGGAACCTTCCATTTGAACTCATGTGTGACGCCAGTGCATATGCAATTGGTGCAGTCCTTGGTCAGCGTAAGGAAAAGTTATTACATGTCATTTACTATGCTAGCAAAGTTTTGAATGATGCTCAGATTAATTATGCAACAACTGAGAAAGAAATGTTAGCAGTAGTTTATGCATTGGACAAATTTAGACCTTACTTGTTAGGATCTAAAATTGTTGTTTTTACTGACCATTCTGCTATTAAGTTTTTGATGACTAAGCAGGACGCAAAACCACGATTGTTAAGGTGGATGCTACTTTTTCAAGAATTTGATTTGGAAATTCGGGACAAAATTGGAGTAGAAAATAAAGTGGCTGATCATCTCTCTAGAATCCAGGCAAAAGAACTACAAGATAGTTCAGAAAAAGAAATCAATGATTATTTCCCTGATGAGAAGGTGATGGCAGTCTTTGTTCCTCCATGGTTCGCAGATTTTGCCAACTACAAAGTGGTAAGAGAGTTGCCTCCCAACCTTACAAGGCAACAACAAAAGAAATTTCTGCGAGAAGTAAGGCGTTATTTCTGGGAGGATCCACATCTATATTTCCAATGTGCTGATGGGATCCTTCGCAGATGTGTTCCGGAGTTTGAAGTGGGCCAGATTTTATGGCATTGCCATTCTTCTAATTATGGAGGACATTTTGGGGGCAATAGAACCGCACAGAAGGTTTTGCAAAGCGGTTACTACTGGCCAACACTTTTTAAGGATGCAAGAGATTGCGTAGAAAAATGTGATAAATGTCAAAGGACAGGAAATATCTCACGAAAGGATGAGATGCCCCTGAATAATATTTTAGAGGTGGAACTATTTGATGTTTGGGGCATTGATTTTATGGGTCCATTTCCATCCTCTTATTCTAACCAATATATCCTTGTGGCTGTGGATTATGTCTCTAAGTGGGTAGAAGCTGCTGCTCTTCCCACTAATGATGCTAAGGTGGTTGTAAATTTTCTAAGGAAAAATATTTTTACAAGGTTTGGAGTACCTCGAGCTATCATTAGTGATGGGGGTACTCACTTTTGTAACAGACATTTTGAGGGTTTGTTGGATAAATATGGAGTGAGACACAGGATAGCCACACCATATCATCCTCAAACTAGTGGGCAAGTGGAAGTCTCCAATAGAGAGATAAAAAGAATCCTAGAAAAGACAGTAGGGATTTCTAGGAAAGATTGGGCCAAAAAGCTTGATGATGCACTTTGGGCATACAGGACTGCATTCAAAACTCCAATCGGCATGTCACCTTATCAGTTGGTATATGGCAAACCTTGCCATTTACCAGTGGAGTTAGAACACAAAGCTTTGTGGGCCACAAGGTTCTTAAATTTTGAACTATCCGGAGCCCAAAAGAAGAGAATATTGCAGCTAAATGAGCTAGATGAGTTCAGAAGAACTGCTTATGAAAGTGCACAAATTTATAAAGAAAAGACAAAGCAGTGGCATGATAGCAGGATCAAGCATAAAGAGTTTGCACCTGGTCAACAGGTATTATTGTACAATTCTCGATTGAAGTTGTTTCCAGGAAAACTTAAATCTCGTTGGTCTGGTCCCTTTATAGTGAAGAATATATTTCCATATGGCACCATTGAAATCTCTCCCCTGAATGATGAGAGATCCTTTAAAGTAAATGGAAATCGGCTCAAAATTTACTTTGGGGAACCTGTGAATAGAGAGATAATTTCTGTCTCTTTGACTTCACCCGATTAAACATGGTTCCAGTCAGGCTCGTGACATTAAACAAGCGCTTACTGGAGGCAACCAGTGGATATCTTATCATATTTTTGCTAAAAAAAAAAAGGGGGGGTAAGTCCACGCTGATAGCGTGGTTCCCACGCTAGCAGCGTGGATCAGCGAAAAATGGCAGTGGGTACCGCGCTGAGAGCGCGAGATCCGCGCCATCAGCGCGGAAGATGCAAAAAGGCCAGAGAATACCGCGCTCACAGCGCGGGAATGGCGCTGTGAGCGCGGGAGCCACGTCCAGTTTTTAAAAGGGGGAAACCCTATTTTTCCCCCATTTCCCCCCCTCTCTCTCACGCCGCCACCTTCCTCTCCCCCTTCCCCTCTTCTTCTTCATTCCCCTCTTCCCCTTTCCCCCTCTTTTCTCTCCTATCCACTCATCCCCACCTACTTCCTCTTCATTTTTTTTTCTTTCTCACACTCACACACATTTCCCTCACTACCCAATCCCCATATTTTGTTCCCCCATTCATCCCCACATCTCCCTCAACCATTGAAGGGTTAGGGTTAGGGTTCTAAGCACTTAGGGATTCATCACTACGTGGTAGATTTTTTTTTCAAATGGCAGGAGATAAGGTAAGTGTACACTCTTTTGTTTTTAAATTTGAAATATTGTTTGTTGATAATGTGATGTTGATGGGTTTTGGATAAATGCATGCTAAGTGTTTGATGAAATGCTTGAGTTAGAATTTTCATCTTCCTTCCAAATGCATATGAAAAAGGAGATGAATGGATGCTGGTCCCCATATTTTGCCTGTCATATGAATGCATGCTAGGTATTTTACCTAAAATATGAATGTACACATGCCACTGTTGCAATCCCATTTTCGTATTCATACCATGTATTTACTGTCATATTGGTGTCCAAAATTTAAATGCTATTTTGGTCTGCATTATTATTACTGGTATGTAATATAATGGGATGATGGGGCTGAGTACAATGTTATCCTACCATATGCATGAGATAAATCTGGGAATTGTCATTGATTGTCTCCGATTGTGGATTTTAATGCTGTATATATTTGTATGGTATCTGTATTGGAACTTTTCTGAATGCAGCAAAAGAAGGTCGGCAAAAAGCCCGCAGGTGCAGCTGGCACCAAAAGACAAAGAGCCCCTGCTCTGGTCGATTTTGATGGTAACCGGTTTCTGAATCCGGAAGCCCAAGACCGGTACCACAACTGGTTTTTAAGGAAGAAGATCATACCGGAACGAAGGATAAGCAGTCTCCTGGCGGATGACTGTCCGGTGAGCATTACAATTCAAAGAAGGAAATGGAACAAGTTGATACAACTTCCAAGGGCAAGCTGCAGCACCATATTGCGCGAATTCTGTGCCAATGCTGACAAGGACACAGTGGACAGAACAAGAAAAAGCTGGGTCAGGGGGAAGGAAGTATCTTTTACAGCCTTCCAAATTGAGAGGTTGCTGAACACCTCATGGGAAGCAACCCAATCTTGTTTTTTCACAGACACCTTCAACAGGATGCAGCCTGTTGACGGATTGTATAGGGAAGAAATGCCGGCTTTGGCTACCACTGTTCGGGAAGGCATCACTCAACCACATTCTGCCTGGAAACCCAAACAAGGCCAGCCAGAAGTGCCAGAAAAATTGGATAGGCTGGACCTCAATGAAGAAGCAATTTTCTGGCACTCCTTCATCAACTCCACCATCATAGCTTCTACTAATTTAAGTGATGTCAATGTGGAAAGGGCAGTATTGCTGTATACTCTGCTGGGAGATTACAATCTGCATATTGGGGCTATTCTGTCTGATAGAATAGCCCACATCATTACTCATGGGAGGTTAGATTTTAGTCTGGCTCACTGCTCCCTCATTGAGCAGCTTTGCATACAAGCAGGGGTAGATATACCAGATGATGAGCCCAGAGATGTAAAGACAAAAGCAGATCTAACACAACATCAGTATAATGAAATGCAGAAGGAGTCCAGAAGGCAAGCTATATGGAAAGCATCTGGCGGTGCTGTTCCACCACCTGCCCCAGTATCAGCACCATCTACATCTACTGACTCTCAGTTGCTCCAACAGTTACTAGTTCAGAACAACTACATGATGAGCATGTTGGAGCGACTGTGCTTGGATAGGGGAATTGACACAGCTGGATTAATGGGTCAAGTTCCACCTGGTACACAAGCGGGTCCATCTATGCCTTCCACTACTGCAGATGATGATACCCTCGGTGATTTTGAGGTGATGAGTTTATGGATGACATATGAGTTTACTCCTCCAGTGTCATTTAATGCATTTTGTTTAATTTTCTTGAAACAATTTAGTTTTACATTTTGAAAAAAAAAAAAGAAGGTTGAACAAAGTTAAGGTTGCTGGCATTTTATATTGGTTTACATTTTCTTGATTATTTTGCTTTGGATATTAACAATTATGTGTGTACTCCATCTGGCAGCCTACGCTATAATCTAGATTAGTTTGTTGCTGAGGACAGCAACATTCTAAATCTGGGAATTATCGCATACATGCTGAATGCAAGATTGCAAGGTTGATGAATATGGTGGAACTACACCATACACCATGAAAAGGAAGTCTTGTATTGAAAAAGAAAAAAATTCTCAGGTTCAATTATGCTTGATTAAATTCTGGATGCATAAACTGCTAGCATGATATTGTATAGGCAATTTCTGTCAACTAGTATGTCTGAATTTCTAAGCTTGAATGATTAATAAATGCCTAAATGATTATTTTGGAAATCTAGTTTGACATCATAGCTAGTGAGTTTTTGTGCCCAAACACTTAATTTATTTTGAGAGACCTCACTGTGATAACACTCTAGAACTTGCTTTGTTTCTCTGAGATGCATGCATTGATTGAAATGATAAAGGCAAATTTTATTCTGTTAGCCATGGCCAAATAACCCACCTATATGAATTTTTCCATTGCTAACCCCTTTGATCCTGAGCCTTTTTGTTCATAATTCCTGTTGATTGCTTAGCCATATTCCTATTGTCTTACCTTAATTGAGATTGAATCACTGATGTTTTGAAATGGAACAAAGAAATTGAGGTAAGCTCCACAGAGGTCAATGTAAAGAAAGGCGACTGAATTGTGCCCTTAAAATAAAAGGAGAAAAAGGAAAAGGGTGAATGTAAAGAAAATATGGCTGAAGGAATTAAATTCCCGAAATTCTGTGGGAACATTAGTGGAGCAAAACAAATGAGTTGAATGTGTTAAAAATGAAAAACTATCAATTTTCAATCTCATTGTTACTTGAGCTACTATCCATAAAATCCTACCCTTTAGCCTGGCCAAGTTACAACCTGTGATGTCCTTTTGATCAATTTTGCATGTATTAATGTTCCTCATCTTTAGGAACTTGAGAATATGAGCAAGTTTATGATAATGTTGTTGCTGTGATAGATTGAGTGATTGTCATTTCCCCAAACACTTGAGTATTGAGCATTACTTGATTATCTGGGTGAGGGGTGTGCAAATTAGATTCTAATCTTTTCATGAAAGGCATTATTAAAAATTCTTCGCATTGATTCAAGCATGCTTAGTATGATGATCTGTTGGCTGTACAATGTTATGTTGGATTAATCTGTTTCCTGGATTTAGTCTTGTACATTGCTAGGGACAGCAAAGTTCAAATCTGGGAATTATTTGATATGCGATCAGCATATAGGAAATTACAAGGCAAAAAGAGGAAGAAAATGACTCAATCAATGCAAGAAAGGCAGAGAAAAAGAGTAAAAACATCCAAAGTCTGAATATCAAGGAAGATAAACAAAAGAAGGCAAAAACATATCAAAAGAGACCTAGGTTCCCACGCTCACAGCGCGGGGATGGCGCTCTGAGCGTGGGAGGAGAAAAATTGACAGAAGATCCCGCGCTGAGAGCGCGAGATCCGCGCCATCAGCGCGGGAGAGCAAAAATTGGCAGAAACTCCCACGCTCTGAGCGCGGGAGTGGCGCTGTGAGCGTGGGAGGCGCGAAAATATGAAGATGCAAATGTTGCAAATTAGTTCAAAGTCTCTTATAAAAAGAGACTCAACCTTTGAAGAAGAGACATCAGAATACACCACAAAACCTAGAGGAGCAGATCCGGCTGAAGGAGGAAGGCGTTTTTCGCGTTCGTCGTTCCGTTCTTTTATTTTCTTCTTCTATTTTCAGTTCATGTTGAAATCAGATCAGCGATCATGATGTTGATTGGCTAGATCTATTTCTGTAGTCAGGGGCATGATCCCTTTGTGAACAATTGTTACAAGGATTGAATCATTCTATGTATTGATTTTAATATATTTCATCTTTTATCTTGAGCGTATTGATGTTATTTCTGTTAGATCTGATCAACCTAATAGGGAGTGATAGTCTGGGGATCAGGGTTCGTAATAGGGATATTGGAATACTGATCCTGAAAGGGGATAAAGATGACTCTCCATGCATGTTCTAGGGATAGACTTGTATGGATTGCAGTCGTGGGATTTATCTACATAATGCTTATTTTCAGGCGGGATTACTAAGGGATTAGGGTTCCAACTGAAGTAAAGGGTTAGATCACCAAGGGATTGGGATCTAACTAATTATTTCTAAAAAGATGATAATTTGTCTGAGTTGTTAATTTCGACAGGTATTATGAATCAATCCGAAGTAAAATTGGGAACAATTGGTGAATGTACCCTGGCTACAGTCTTCTTCATCACTTCTTCTACAAAAATATTTCTTCATTTATTTTAAGTCTTTTTCAGAAAAACCTAAAAACAAGTCTTTACATTTTGAGTTACCATAGTATGGAAACACCAATCGATTCATCTAACTTAAGAGGACTGGTTATAGTAGTAATTGTGTATCAATCCCTGTGGAGACGATCTTACTTATCACTTTATTACTTGGAACGATCGGTGCACTTGCCAAGATCGCAACAGTAGTCTTCTAGTTGCTAACTAGGAAAAACAAAAGAATAACAGAATAACCAACCAATTTTGCCCAAGTTAAAAAGATGTATACTGTGAAAGCCTTGTTGTCCTTTGTTGCCCATCACAACTGGGATATAAATTAATTTGATGTGAAGAATGCTTTCCTTAATGGTGAATTAGAAGAAGTTTACATAGAAATTTTGCTTGGTTTTGACCCTATGGATGGAGAAAATAAAGTTTGTAAGTAAAAGAAGGCCTTGTATGGATTGAAACAGTCTCCTCGTTCTTAGTTTGAGAGGTTTACTAAGGTTATAATGATCTTAGGATACAAATAGAGTCAAGGAGACCACACACTTTTCTTTCAGCACTCCTAAGATGGGAAGCTTACTCTGCTCATTGTGTATATCGATGACATTATTATAATAAGGGATGATATTGTAGAGAAACATGTTCTATAAGCATGACTAGCCTCTGTATTTGAGATTAAAGACCTTGGGATATTGAAATATTTCCTAGGGATAGAGGTAGCTCATTCAAAGGAAGAAGTTTTTATCATTCAGAGAAAATATGTCTTAGGTCTTCTTAAAGAAGTAAGAAAACTTGGGTGTAAACCATCTAGTACTCCTATTGAGCAGAATCACAAGATTAGTTATAAAAAGGATAGTTCTCCAGTTGATAAAGGATAATATCAACGGCTAGTTGGGAGACTGATATATTTGGCTCATACTAGACTAGACCTAGCTTATGCTATTAATATTGTAATTTAGTTCATGCATAATCCAAAAGAAAATGCATGCAAACAGTAGAGAGAATTCTTCAATACCTTAAAGCCACTCCTAGTGAAAGATTGTTATTCCAGCGTGATGGAAATCTCTCTTTAGAAGTTGATACTGATGCCAATTATGCTAGATCCGTGACTAATAGTCGTTCTACTACTGGTTATTGTATGTTCCTTTATGGTAACTTAGTGACATGGAGGAGTAAGAAACAAGATGTGGTTGCTAGGTCAAGTTCAGAGGCTGAATTTCAAGTTATAGCTCAAGGAATTTGTGAGTTATTGTGGTTGAAGATTATACTTGATGATCTTAAAATAAGATGTAAAGAACCACTTGCTAACGTTGGGCTGGCTTATATTATTGGTGGTGGTCCCCCGCCACGGACTTCCCTTGGACCCGACTGACAGAGTTTACATATAATAGTAATAATAATAATAATATCCTTGGATAGTATGAGGTAATTGATGATGCTCGTGAGAATAATACGTTGAGCAAGATTCAATAGACACCCTTGATGTTCTTTATCGTTGGCTTCATATATCTGTGAGTAAATAGTGGGTCTATTCAAGTCCAAACTATATTTAATTTTATGATAATTATCTATAATATAATTTATATTTTATGGCTTTGTGAATGAAAATGCGGAGTGTTTGATATTGGAATATTTTAAGGAACAAGGTGACATAAAACGGATTTAGGCAGTTTGATTTGCTTTACTATGTATTTTGTTGCTATTTTATAAATTGTTTGGGACGTATATTATGACATTTATGATATAGTCATATTTTGAGAGTTGAACATTTGAAAGGCAATATATTATTATTTGAATGATTTAGAAAAATATAAATTTTGAAATTATTTATGTTGCCATTTTGTTGCTTATATAATATTTGACTCTATTTTGATGTGATTGAGAAATGTTATGGAAATTATAAAATTTGTGGTTGAATATTTGAGAAGCACTTCAATATTGGTAAATTTATTTATGAACTATGACATGTTCGTAATTGATTTTGAGATATATATATATATTATGTTTTATGATTTTGAAATTGGTTTTGAGGTGTGTCTTAATCAAAACACTGTATGCTAGCAAGAGTAAATGCTAGCCTTGGTGCACCATGTTTTATTTATAGGAGGGGATCTTATTGTTGATTTATTGTATGAGGGGAGCCTAACATTATATGATTATATTTTCAGGTGGGGAACCTAGCATCGTATGATTATATTTTTAGGAGGGGAGACTAGTATTGTGGTAACATTATATTTACAAGAGGGGAGCCTAATCGGATGGGGAGCCCATGATTACTATGTTGTAGTTTTGCTTGAGTATAACCTCATTTGATTAAGTAAATTACTTTATTAAAGTATGGATTTGTGAATTATACAAAATGATTTGAAATAAAAGTTGCTTCGATATTTATTGTTTAATTTCAATAGTATATTCTTTTGATAATATATTATTTTATGTTACGAATATAAATTCGTGTTTTAAAACCCCCGCCCCGCCCGAGGTCAACTCCGTCTGGCCACTGACCTCCTCTTTCTGAGGGTTAGAGTTAGTAGTTAGACCTTGCATGCATGTGGACCCCTCTGACCCCCGAAATTTGGCCGGGTCTCGGTGACTCCCGAGGGTCAGAGGGGTTCACTGCTTTTTTTAAAAATACAAAGAAATTGCACACGAAGTGACGTCATTTAGTGTGTGAAAAAAAACTCGTTGATGCCTAGATCGAGAACTAGATCTGAAATCTGAATCGTTATTCATTTTCTTTTCTGATCTTATCTCCCAAACCTAGACCTAGTCTCCTTGATCCAATGATCTCCTCCATCGTGATGGTGATTCCTCATATCCTCTTTAGTCTTCTCTATCTCTCCTCCACCATGCTGGTTCTTCTCTCCCCGTAGTTGATTTGTCACGTCGTCGCCTCTCCTCTGTCGTACTCTATTGGGTAAGGGATTTCCTTTCACATGTTGTTGCATAATTTTTATGCGTTACTTTAATTTTTAGTTGTTGTTGTTTGTGACTTCAAATAATACAAAGAAGTTCATTCATATATTTCAAGAAGCAACAAATATCTTGAAGGGGAAGGTATATTTCTTTATGATTATAATTCTATTGTTTAATTTGATGATTTGATCACTTTATATTATTTACTAACTTACATATAATGTGTTATTGTAGATGAATTGAATTTAGATGAGAATGATGTAGATGATGAACCTTATATGGCCATTGTACCCCAAAATGAAAGTAATGTTCCTCAAGGTTTGGATGACAATAATGGAGAAGGACAATGAGGGTCTGAGTTTGATGATATAACTTTTCATTAACTCCGTTAAAATATGTGTTTTATACTTTGATAGTTTGATTAGCTTGTGTAATATTGACTTGTGGATGTAATTAGTTGAATTATATTAACTATATTGTGAATCTTTGATGATTGTTGTTTTGATTTTTTTGAAATTTTCATATAGGACATATGTTTAATTTTTTTAATATATAAAATTGGGTCAGCGAAGGTTTGATTGGTGGATATATATATATATATATATATATATATATATATATATATATATATATATATATATATTTTTTGAACCCGTGACCCTAACCTCGGCCAAGTCGATGGCCGGGCTGAGTTTTTAAACACTAAATATAAATTGATTTGAGATTTGAGGATTTTTATATTTATTATTTGTTAGTAAGTATCTCATTTTATATCACATAAAACGACGTGCCTCTTTTTTTTCTTTTTCCTTTTTTCAAAAATTGGTTACTTATTCAATTACATTGCAACTTCTCTCAAAACTTAGATTAAATTTTTATATTTATTATTTGAGTAAGTATTAATTTTATATGCTGTCGCATTCTGCTTGTTAAAGCTCATATTTGTTACTTATTCAATTACATTGCAACTCATCCAAACTTAATTATATTTTTTTACAGGTATAGTTACATTGTTAATTTTGATTCTACTCCTTGGGTTTGATCCTGGAACTGTTTGTTACCAATGGTGACCTTAACACATTGTTCGATGTAGGCAACATTTATATTTTAATATGTGTAAAAGACTTTGGGTAAAATATATCTAAATTTTTAGACAATTTTGTCTAATGTTCATTGAAACGATGTCGTTTTGAGTTGAAATATTAAAGAAATAGAATGATAAAGACTATTATAACCCTAAAATAAATTAAAATTACAAAAATACCATGATTTTCGCCCCAAAACAACGTCGTTTCGTTACCAATGGTGACCTTAAACATTATATAAAGTAACATTTATAAAAATCAAACCAAGACTTATAGGCTTTTATTTTAGAATCGCTTCATTATTTTTACCAACAGGTTATTTGTAAATTTTTGATAAATCTAAATGTAGTAGTTTCATAAATTAGGCTTGCCAAGACTAACTAGTATTAAGATTATAAGTTTAGCCAATGTGCCGATCACGAACTCGAATTTAGGCCGTGACAATTATTATATTATAAAAATAAATTACAGTACAATTATGTAATAAAGATTAAAAAATTACTTATTGATTCACAAATTATTATAAACATTATCTTAAAAAAATTACTTACTTATATTATATTAAAAATATTATTTAAAACAAATATATTATCTTAAAAATATATTTAAGCCAAAATAGAATTTTCAAATATATTTATTCATGTGAATAATTACTTTGAATTTAATTTTATTATTTACTTTTAAATGTATTTTAATTAATAATAATACCAACTTTTTTTTTGGTAAATACTAATAATATCACATAAATCATTTGTGATCTTATACATATATAATTTTTTATTTTCCTTAATTGTTATTTTTTTTTTTTTTGATAAACTCCTTAATTGTTATTCTATATTAACTTAATGGTATCAATTAAAATTATAACACAATTAAGCATTAAAAGTAAATTAAAAACTATCTAAAAAAATTTTATTTAAAAATTATGATAAAGTTAGTAATTAATTTAAAAATTAAAATTATTATTGCTGAGGATGAAAAGCTATCATTTAAAATATATTATGTCGAATAAATTAAAATAAATAGAAAAATTCGGTGTTACTTTATTTTTATCATAAAAATGAATTATATAAGTCCAATATTATTTAATTTTATCAAAAAAAATAATCTTTAATACTTTTCTTTTTTAAGACATTTTATAAATTAAGAACAAAAATTTTGTGATTTTTTTAAATAATTTAAAATAAATATTTATAAATAAATTTTAGTTTAATTTTTAATATTTAGTATTTATTTTTATTATTACTTTAATTGATAATATCATAATTATATAAGATAACAATTAAGAAAATAAAAAAAGTTATACTTATAAAATAATAAAAGTTCTAAGTGATACATTTTTATAACCATAATAATATACTTGAATATTTGAAAACACAATATATTAAATAATAGACTTATGTAACTATCATAGATCTGAGTGATAAATATAAAACCATAGAAAATTAAATTAAATGAAACATTATGAAATCATAAGAGGTGAAAGTAAAGTTTTATCTAAAATAATATTAAAAAATTCATTAGAATTGATTTAATAATAAGAGATTTAAGTAATTTGCATGATATAATAGCTTCATACTTAGTGCTAGCATTGTATAAATAAATATATGACATGTGCTCAAATTTGACTAACCTTTTCTAATTTCTTGGTAAGAATTTTGACTTACTCATTTAGAAACTCAATTTAACATTAAAGGTTTGGACATTAAACATAATTTAATGGCTCAAAAATCAATACTCATGCAAACCTCATCAAACATAATTTAAAATTAACCGCAGTGTAAAGTATAAAGTGTACTCCATCATATAGTTCTTCACCCATCCCTCATTTATATTTATGTTTTGTGTGTGTGTGTTTTTTTTTAATTGCTATACTTCATATTGATTTTTTTTACACATATATATATATATATATATATATATATATATATATATATATATATATATGAGTTCGTTTTTTTCTGCAATTACCGCAGATAAGTTATCTGCAGTAAATCCAATACGACGTTGTTTTGGGGCGAAAATCATGGTATTTTTGTAATTTTAATTTATTTTAGGTTATGATAGTCTTTATATTTATAATTTTTTAATATTTCATTACCAAAACGACGTCGTTTTAGGAATAAATGCAGAAACATTTTTCCTTATATATATATATGGAAAAATATTTCTCAAGTAGCTTGAGATAAGTTTATCTCCGGCCACCCAAAACTACGTCGTTTTATTTATTTATTTTCTTATATTAATTGATTCACATTTGAATGATTATGATTCCATTTTTCTCTCTCTTCCTTTATCACCATTGATCTATCTTTGTATGGTTATGATTTAGTAGCCGGAGATAAAATTATCTCAAGCAGTTTGAGAAACGATAAGCCCATATATATATATATATATATATATATATATGGGAAAAACAGTTCTGCAGCTACCGTTTTTTCACTAAGTGCGACCGGTGGTTGTACATTAAAGTGTGTTTTCTCTCTCCGCCACATCAACCGACAGTGTTTGAGGAGAGAAAAAAAAAGAGCAGCTTTATTGTTACAACTAAGTACGACCGGCCGTACTTAGTGAAAAAATGATAGCTGTAGATAACCTTATATAAAGTGGCTGTAGAAATAGTTTTCCTTATATATATATATAGTGAAATTTAATCAAATAGCAAGAATAAGTTATATATACACACGTCATCTATGTATTGTACACATGTCATTTATGCACTTACATATTATAAAAATCTCAATAGCAAAATGAATCAAATTTACAAGGTATTAGACAAATAGGAGAAGATCATCTCCGCATAAAATCCCACGGTTATTTCTAGTTCTTATGATAAAAATGCACTCTTTGCTTTTACTCAAGAACCGGTGTTTTTCTTTTATTTTTGTTAGAAATCGTCTATGAGAAACAGGGAAAAACAAAGAAAGATCTCATGAAGAGAATCACTAGCTATCTATTTACTTGACCAACAAAGATCATAACTCATCTCACTAAAAAAAATAAAAAATAAAAAATAAAAATCATAACTAGAAACTTTAGTAGATTAATGTTCCATAATATCTTGAATTAAGCATGAAATGTTGAAGCGAGACGAACCTTCCTCCTCTAAAGCCCTTCTAGCCATGTTTCCAAGTTCTGTTGCTCTAGTTCTCCTCTTGTTTCCCTCTTCACTTCCCTCCATACACATCTCTATAGCTTCTATGACTCTAGTTTTCTCCACCAATACCCCAGCTTTCTTTTCATCACCAAACCTCACAGGAAACTCAACACCTATTCTAACTCCAATCTTCAGAACTTCCACAACCAATTTTTCATTCAAAAATTGTTCAGCAAATAAAGGCCATGTTATCAATGGCACACCAGAGCAAACACCTTCTATTGTTGAATTCCAACCACAATGGCTCAAGAATCCTCCAATTGAAGGATGAGACAATATTAGAATTTGTGGTGCCCATCCCTTAATCAAAAGTCCTCTCCCTTTGATCCTTTCCTCAAAGTTTTCATCTTCTAACCACTTTTCTAACTCTGAAAAATTTTCTTCTGAAGTTTTGACTACCCAAATAAATGGTCTATTTGATGCTTCTAACCCCAACCCAAGTTCCATTAATTGTGATGGAACAAGCCTACATAAGCTACCAAGGCACACATAAATAACTGACCTTTGTTCCATTAAGTTGAGCCATTCCAAGCATTGTTTCTCTTCAATTGAAGGTTTGTTTCCTCTCTCAAACTTGTCCAAACTCTCTTTGTTGCATAAAGATACTGGACCTATGCACCAAACCCTCTTGTTCATGACCTTCTCATACTCCTCAGCACATCTATGTTCCAATTCTTCAAAGCTATTTACCACAACCCCATAAGCAGACATTTCAGCTTCAAGCATTTTGTGTCTGAAATCATCCAAGTCAGGGAGAGGAACAAATGCTCCTGGAAGCTGTGCTCTTGTTATCTCAATCCTTTGAGGCATACCCGGTATGACAAAAGGTTCTGAGTCTGAGTTAACACAAAGGTGAGCATTGTTGAGTTTGATATTGTAAGAACTGAGTAATGAGAAGCAGGACATTCCATGGAAAACAAGCCTTGGAATATTGAACTTCTTTGCTGTTAATGATGTCCAAGAGAGGCACTTATCTGATATAATGCAACTTGGTTGAGAAGCATGGTTTTGAAGGTACTTCTCCAATGGTTCTTGCAGCATGTCAAGTGCAATATAGAAATTTCTTAGTAGGTTTCTTGATGGCAAATTGTCAAGATTCTCACAACCTAAAGGAAGTCCCACTTTTTGGCATGGAAATGGGATCTTAAGGAGGTGAATTTGAAGGCCAGATTCTGCTGCTCTACAAATTGTTTGTTCAAACCTTGTTGCATTTTGAGGGGTGCTAACCAAAGTCACAATCACCCTTTGCTCAGCCAAGATCTTAGCCATGTCAACCATGGGGATCATGTGGCCTTGAGCAAACAGTGGAAGCAACACAAAATGAGGTTGCTTTGATTGAAAGGCCATTGCATAAGGAAACTGTTATGCTATGTGTCTATGAGGGTTCGGTCTGGTTAATTTGCTATGGTTCCTTTGGGATGGTGTAAATAAACTTATCATATAGCCGAAATTTGTGTTGGTTTGGTCAGGACTCACACGTTGACCTTGACTTTGAATAATTCAAAAACAAGCATATGCAGCAAGAGTTCCCATGAAACCGCTTCATTTTTGTTTAGATAGTAATATTTTCACACCCCAAAAGAAAAAGCTTATAATATTGCTTGACTTTTTAAGTGTATTCCGTGTTGATTCCGTCAAGAACTGCGTGACAAACGAGTAAAAATAATATTGTATTCGTGCTTTATCGGTTTTATGCATTAATTGTGTCAACTATTTTGTCGACGTGCACTAATTGTTTTAAAAAGTTGAATTATTAACTAAAATGCAATGTTATTAAACCCGAATACGACATCGACCAGATCGGGGTATTCCAGATTGGGGTATCGGGGATTAATGGATCAATGGTTCAATTAATACATCATTGATTAAACTAATTTGTATGTTTATCATTTAATATAATATAAATTCACTTTTCTACACACATTAAAGAGATGGGATCCACGTGTTTTTTCTTTCTCTTTCATCCTTCCACTTTCTCTCTTCCTTTTGATGTGAGAGTTAGAAACAACACTTACATTATGTTACATAACACTAATAAAACCCTTAAATTATATATATATATATTGTTACCAAAAAAAATTATATATATATATATATATATGAGGAATGTTATAGTCACAATTTTTTTTTACAACCTCTTACAATCATATCTTATCACCGTTGATTTTCATCAATCAACGGTTATCATTTATTGTGAATTAATAATTAATTAATGAGTTTAATTTGCTAAAATGATAACCGTTGATTGGCGGAAATCAACGATGATAAGATATGGTTGTAAGAGGTTGTAAAAAAAAAGTTGTAACTATAATCTTCTTATATATATATATATAAGGGCAGGATATGACCATTGATCCACTTGTATCCAATGGCTCACATTACTAAAAGATAAGAGCCTTTAGATATAAGTGGAATCAACGGATAAGATTAAAAATATAACTTACACTGGTGTAAAATGATCCTTACCCATATATATATATATATATATATATATATATATATATATATATATATATAATATAATATATAATATAATAAACAAAGTAATGTGACTTGGTGCTTAGTATGTCACTCCCTTTTTTTTAGATACCAAGTTCAAATTCCAAGAGTGTATTTGTGGTAAACTATTTTACCACAATTTTAAAAATTTTGTACTGTATTAACACTAGTTGAACTTGATTTATGACCAATTCATCCATTCTTTGATTGAATTGCATGCATGATCAATTAATTAATTGGACCATGGTCTTGTTCTTGATTCAACTGGTCCGACCGATCGATTTTAATAACACTGCTAAAATTTATGAATGATTAATTTATATCATCTAGATCGTAAAACGTAGTTAATACATTGGTTATTATTGTGCGCGCGCGAGCACACACACACACATATATATATATATATATCACATCGGCAAGACAATTTGTCTTGTGACTTGACATAAGGTTTTGTTCGATCAAAAAATTATAATTATGTATTACGAATTATAATTATGTATTATGGGTAGTACATACTTATATAATATTAAAATTATTTTTTTTTCTCTTCAAAAATTTAACTATGTACTACACGTAGTACATAGTTATAATATTAAAAAAAAAATCTCTTTCATACATCAACCACAAGTCTCTAAAAAGTTATTAAGGAGAAAAAAAAATTAGCTTTAATATTAATTATAACTATATAATAACCATAATACATAGTTAAATTTCTAAAAAGAAAAAAAAAATTGAATATTATAATTATATACTACCCGTAATACATAATTATAATTTTCTTACCGAATAAAACCTTTATGTCAAGTCAACCCATATATATTTTATAGTACATACTATTACATATATTGAATCTATATGGTCACTAGCTAGTTAATATATGGTATAAAATGATTAGGGTCGATCTTTTTCGAAATTCAGATCATTTTTATTTATTTAAAGTACTAGTTTTTTCTGTAATATATGGTGCATATAATTTTATAAAATTTTCTCATTTTTCTTCAACTGATGAGACAAGGAAATATTTTTTTTAGGGTACAGATGCATATAAATATATATCTAAAATGATTAGTCTATGACTGAAAAAAATAATCACTATTATGTCTGTTCTACTTAGATGTCGGCAACAAAGATGTTATAAATATATGTTTGAATGCTGAATTTTAAGGGAAAAATAAACTTGTGCTGTAAGTTTTCTCTTTTGAGTATGAACGGAATTTAAGACAAAGTTTTACATACAGGAAGATGAGTCTAACTCTCCTCTAGTCCGTCTCAAATTAATGTAGCAATTGAGTTAACATGCTTAAATAAAAAATGTAGCGAAACGTCATCTGTTTCTTCTAGAAATTTGATTTTATACTTTTAGTCTTCAATCTTCATTACCCAACCAATATCGTAGTTGCCTTGAAGGATCTAAGAAATTGTTTGAAAAGTTAACAAAAGCTTTTGTATCAATCCTAGGCAGCGGTTTAGGTTTTTCTTTAGGCCTTTTGTTAATTAATTGAGTTTCATGCACCGTTGCTTTCCAACAATTTTTTATTGTTGTTAAAAACAAAGTAGTTATATTGATAAATAAGACATGCCCTAAGACTTGTCCTGTACCAAGTCTTGTTTGTGCGCGCGCGCCCAGTTTAGATACAACTTATTAAGATAAAGTGTATATATCAAGTATTTCACAAAATCAGAAATTACAATTCATTGTGAGGATATAATTTTTTTATTTTGTTTTATAGTACATTACAAAACACTAGATAATATTATCTTATACAATACATTATCTTATATAATATCATGCCAAACACTGGATAGTGTTAAAATTTAATCAAGTCTTATATAATCAGACATTATACTAATTAGGGCATGTTTGGAGTGATGTATAAGACATGATAGTATAAGTTTATACTATACATTATGACATCTTTAGTTGTTTGGTATGACTATCGTATAATATAAGCTTATACAACATGATCCCTTTATAGATCAAAATAATGTATAACTTAATCATGCCTAGGAGGATAGGATTAGGCCTGATAAGGGATTGATGCATAATTAACCAATGTAATTATCAAAAATTAATATATTATTTTAATATTAAAATATTAAAATAAAAAATAATTTTAAATATAAATTTTTTAAAATATTGGACATTTATTTTTATAAAAATTAATATACTTTTTGGATACATTGATCAACAAATTTCTATAAAAATTAATATCATCAGATATATTTGGAAGAATTATATAAATTCATTATTAAAAGGTATTTTTGTCAAAAATATTTATTTTTATCCTATTTAGTATCATATAGTGCATTACCAAACATTGAATGATAAAAACTTACACAATTTATTATCTTATACAATATTATGCCAAATGCTGCATAGTATTAAAATTTAATCAGACCTTATACTATCAGATCTTATACTATCAGGCCTTATCCTATACTGTGTACCAAACATACCCTTAGATCTTATACTATCAAGCCTTATCCTATCCAATATATTAATATACCGTCACTAATGCAAGTTTGGTCATAAATATCCAATAGGCCACTCGAGTTATTTTCATCTCTAATTTAAATGTGAACAAGTTGATTTACCTTATAACAAGGATAAACGAATAACTGTTATAAAAATTGCAGTTTTAATGTTCATTAATTGTCAGTTATATTACTGATCATAAGTGATGTATGCATTGCTAAAAGTTCTTGAAACCTAGCTATGACTTCGTTTTAAATTTTGTTGTAATTTGCATTCTCCAATGTCGTTGCGGGTTGTTAGAACTTTTCTTTTGCTGATTAATTAGGTGACCGACGATTGTCGAATTTTGAATTCATACACTATTATAGTCTTCTTCTTAAAGCCTCGTGTTAACGTACATAAAGATCATATCAGTATGTATGGGAAAAAAAAAATCATATAGTAACTGTAATGATTGTTAATGCGAAGGAAGAAAAATACATGCTAACTTAAGCATGATAACATGATAACGTACGGATTAATATGTAACCATATTTTTTTACTAGATGTGAGATCCTTTGACAGCAGTGTCAAATTTGAAATTTGATACCTCATCTCAGAGCCGTTAGATCAAAAAAAATCAACGACTCTGATTTGTAAGCATGTGACACCATTGATCTTTTTTGATCTTACGGCTATCAGATGAGGTGTCAAAGGATCCTACCTTATATATATATGGGATAAGATCAACTTACACCGGTGTAAGAATAATAAATCTTACAACAAATCTTAACCATTGATTTCCGTGCATCCAATGGTTAAGATTTATTGAGAATTAAAAATTAATTAATAAGTGAGACCTAATAAATCTTAACCGTTAAATGCAGAAAATCAATGGTTAAGATTTGGTGTAAAACTTATTATTCTTACTCCGATGTAAGATGATCATGCCCATATATATATATATATATATATATATATATATATATATATATATATTCAGTATATTCTTACACCGGTGTAAGAGTTATAAGTCTTATAAGCCAAGTTCGATTCTTACCGCCCCACTTTCATGTAGAATTAAGGAAAACACAAGGGAGACCAAAAATGGACTTGTGTCATATCCACGCTTCAAGCTCAAATAGCTCTTGCGTGAGAGGGTGTGTTAGAGAGATATAAAATAAATAATTTAGCCTCACCCAAAACCTTAAGAGTTTGGGTTGTATTGATCCTTATCAATATTTGAAGAATTCGGCAAGCTTTCTTCGTATATAAGATGAATGATAATTGAATATGAAAGTTGGACGGTTGAACTTAAGGAGAACAAGTTAGATTATACAACCTTTTTCTTTAGTCTGAATGAGGTGTAAGATAAGGATTATATAAGCTTAAAGACGGCAATCGCCTATCCTAATTCCTCCTTGACTCCACTACTAATAATAAATCTTTAAATCATTAAAAATGGATAAACAAATAATTGGATTATATGCTATGACCAAATGATATTTTTGACATATTTTTATTTAGACTGATTTGGCTGAAAAAGAAATTGGGTAAATGATGAAAGAAATTAGGGAATAAGAAATTTTAGTGTAAACAACATGTAACTATTTCAATTATACCCTTAAATTATATATATATATATATATATATATATATATATATATAAGTGCAATTATAATTTTTGATAAATAAATATATATTTGGTATATATTTAAATTAAATTATTTGTTTGCAAAAAATTATAGCTAAAGTATTTTAAAGAAGAATTTTATATTTAAAATTTAATAATTGTATAACCAATCGACCTTTATGGTTGATTCCATAACTATCTTAAAATAATTCATCCAGAGCCCAACCAATAATTTTCATACATTCATTGCATCAAGGTTATGAGTAATTGAAACACAAACATACTACTTGGAATTAAAATAATTCACAAAGAAATTTTTAGATGTCAAAACGGGTTGAACCACCAATCAAAACGGGGTTAGTCAGATACATGTCAACCCATTAAACCGATTTAATCCGCCCCGCCAATAAGCGGGTTAAAATGGGTTAGAGTTTTTCATTTTCTCCTTCGAATCTTTAATCACTCTCACTCACTCTCTTGGGTTGGTAATCTCTCTCTCACTCAAATTGCTGCATATATTTAACATTTACGAAATGCATTAACTTAAAGGTTTTGGGTTCAATTGCTATTTGTTATCTCAGATTGATAAATAAGACATGTCCTAACACTTGTCCTATAGCAAGTCTTGTTTTGTGAGCGCCCAGTTTAAATACAACTTATTAAGATAAAGTGTATCATCATGTATTTCACAAAACCAAAAAGTATAGTTGCTTGTTAGGATATAAGGGTTTTTTCTTTTTCTTTTTTGTTATAAAACAGTTTTTGTAATAAGATAAAATAAAATAAAGCGATCTAGCTTAGGCTTAACTTTAATCTGACTAAATATGGATCTGACTCAATACTTTTGTGACTTACTAATTGAGATGCTAACCCACATAATCAATTTATAAAAACCGACTCTTTATCATTTATAGAAACTCTACACAAATTTTTTTTAATAAATTTAATTATTTTTTAAAAAAAAAATAATAATTCAGATTGAGAGGTTTATATAGATTTTTAAAATATAATAGAGTATACATTTAATTTTTTTTTTATGTTGAAACAGTTTTGCTTAAAATTAAATGAAACTTTCCGATATAATATACGATACATGTTGACAATTGAATATTCCCACTTAGAGTTTATCAAAAAATAAATAAAAAAATATTCCCACTTAGAGACCTCGACTTAATTAGGTTTAACTCTCCTTACAAGAAAGGGTAATCTGTACTATATTAATTTAGGCTAAAGTGTAAGTCATAACGATTGGTTTCAGGTTTGGATAATTTGTAGGAGATTATAAAAACCTCAATGTCATATTAAAAACAAAAAACAAAACTTAGGCTAAAGTGTACAATACTGCTTGATTTTTCCAGTTCAGAGATAAGCTGGGGTCATTAAAATAATAACTTTAAAGAAAGAGTTTATCATCTATCATTTAACATGATCACATAAAATTTCCTACAGAAACAACATTTTGTGGGGCCCGCAGCAAAAAAAACTCTGGCACACAAAATGAATCTCTATAACATAACACAATCACTTTTCCTACAACATAACTCTTATAAAACCCTTAAAAAAATAATGAGACATTCTTCTTCTTCTTTTTCCTATTTCTCTTTTATCTTTTAGGTTTCATTCCATGCATAACAAGTTGAAAAATGAAAATAGATTTGATTCTGCAACTTAATTATGTGTCCAAATTATGCATCTCAATTACAGGTAGAAACGGGTTAAATTTATTTTAAATGAACTTATTTTTTATCTTAAATTACGATTTGAACTTGATCTTTTTAACAAGCATATAGTTTCTTTTTAAGTCTTGCCTAACTTTTAAATAAATCCGTAAGTATATGATTCTAAATAAAAATGATATATTTGCTTGAATAATTATGTTCGCTATTGTTAGTTTTGAAAAAACATTTTTAAAACGCTTAATATTTAATCTTTTTTAGTAAATAGAGTTTTAAAATTTTTATCTAAATCTACTCAATAAACAAGCTAAAATAGAATAGCACTAATGCAAGTTTGGTCATAAATAATCAATAGGCCACTTGAGTTATTTTCATCCCTAATTAAAATGTGAGCAAGTTGATTTACCTAACAAGGATAAACGAATAACTGTTATGAAAAAAATGAAGTTTTAATATTCATTAATTGTCAGTAATATTACTGATAAGTGATGTATATATTATTAAAAGTTCTTGAAACCTTGCTATGGCATATTGTTATCTCATAGTGAGATGATCTCTGATCTCTAAACTATGTTATATAAAACAAATTGTATATTCGAAATACTTGACTTCGTTTTAAATTTTTTTGTAATTTGCATTGTCCAAATAATGTCCTTGTGGGCTATGAAATACCGAGATTTCAAAAAATTTGGCGTGTCGTATCTGGCATTTCTCGACATTCAGACACTTTCCAGCACTCCAATACTCATTGCAAAAACTCAAAAAAGTTTGTAAGAGTTAGATTACGATTACCATTTTATTAAGTTTAATATAAAAATTTAGGATATCTTATGTTTCTATGCAAGATTGATGAGTATTATAAGTTTAGCTTCATTTTTTTATTAAATTATTGAATATTAAATATAAGGGGAATGATCCGTTTTTACAAAAAAAAATTGAAATCTTTTTATAAATTACACCATCTTCTCCCGGGAGAAAACTAGCTTCACTATGTTCTCCCGGGAGAACATAGTATAGTTTGTAAGAGTTTGTAAACAAAAAAGTTTGTAAATATAACATGCTCCTACACTATATAAATTAAAAATATTATATAAATCAAAACGTGTCTTAACATGTCAAAATTTAATATCTTTTTAAAATTAACGTATCAAGAATATCGTATATCCCGTATCGTTGCGGGTTGTTAGAACTTTGGGTTGTTAGAACTTTTCTTTTGCTGATTAGTTAGGTGACCGACGGTTGTCGAATTTTGAATTCATACACTTGTCTAGTCTACTCCTTAATTAACGAGACCATAAAGATCATATCAATATGTACGGGGGACAAAATCATATCAGTAAGTTTTTTTTTTTTTTTGTAATCTATATCAGTAAGCTTTAATTAACGAGAACATAAATTTAGGGTAAGGTTTAATTAGTTTTTTATTTACTTTAAAATTATTTATTTTATTAAATTTTTTTATCAATCACATTTTTTTTTTATTTTCTTAAATTCAACTTAAATACTATTTATAATTGTATAAATATGCATGTTCATCTCTTGAATAATAAATAAAACATTGTACTGTCGCTCACTCTGAGATAATTGCGATACAAAAAAAAAAAGAAAAAGTGTGAATAATTGCGAAACCAGAAAATGTTTTAAGAGGATGCAAAGGAAGAAAAATACATGCTAACTTAAGCGGGGTAACATGATAATGGATTAATACGTAACCATATATGAAAACTTTGCAACTTTTCTTATTCGCATATATACGGTGAATGATAATTGAAGATAAAAGTTGGACGGTTAAGCTTTACGGGCAAAGTTAGATTAGACAACCTTTTTCTAAGTCTGAATAGGGTGTACTGTAGGGTTTATATAAGCTTGAAGAGAGGAGGCAGTCCCCATCCTAATCCTTCCTTGGCTCCACCACTAATAATAAATCTTTAAATAGTTAAAAATGGATAAAAAAATAATTGGATTATATGCTATGACCAAATAATATTTTTAACATAGTTTTATTTACACTGATTTGGCGGTAAACAAAAAGTTGAGAGTTGGGTAAATGATTAAAAAAAATTAGCGAATAAGAACTTTTAAGGTAAACACTAAGAACTCGCGCCGCTAAAGAATTAATTAAATAAGATTATTGATGTTGGAGCATGAATTGATAAAGATTATGCATAATTATGGTAAGATAAATATTTAGAAGTCAAATAATCCTTAAAATCGCTTTTCAGATGAAAAGTGCAGATACCGATTCTGCTTCGCGGTATAAATGCGTACCGGTGAAGTATCCCGAAAAATTATTATAAGTATATGACTATTCCTAGAAAGATATCTAGGTCAAGAATATCAAGTTTTGAATAAGAATAATGAGCATTGATGTCAGAACTAGTATTGGCTACGTATAAAACGCATACCGACAACGTGTTGCGAAAATTATAATAAAAATATGATAATTCCTAGAAGAATGGATAGGTTCAGAATATGAAGTTTGAGATTAAAATAATTAGCGGAGTTATTAGAACTAATATCGATGGATTAATTTAATGCGCCTATAAATACTAAGTGTGCACTAAACCCTAGGCTGATTCCACATATTGCTACGTGACATTCAGAAATTTCCTTGAGTCCTCTATCTTGCCACCACCTTCTTCTTCAAGAAAAATTGCTAAGTGACACCTTTCTCCATGCTTTCTTCACCAAAATACCATAGAGTTGAGTGTGAGCAAGCTTTGTGAGGGAGAAATGCAACTCATTTCTGAGTTGCAGCTATTGTGTAGTGAGGGGTTGAGGGCTGACTTCAGTAGTTAGTGGTGTTGGAGCCATTTTCTTGGCATTTGAATCTTCAAGAAACTATCTGATAAGTGTCTAAGACACTATGTTTTTATGGTTAAAAAGAGTTCAAATAATTATTAAAATAGTTAAAAATATAGTGGTAAAACAATAAAACAGTAAAACAAAATGAATTGCCAACAAATAGATAAGATTTTAAATATTTGTTGTTGTTTCAGGCTGTTGAGACTAGAATAACAAAATACCAATATGATAAGGACGAGGCAAAAGTGGAATCTGTGGAGCAATGGAAAATAAGAAATTAAATAATAAATAAATAAATAAAAATAATTGTAACGCTCCCCCCCACTGCTCCCCAAAGCGAGCAAGTAGGTGAGCAAAGTTTCAAGGCTCGCAAAGTTCCTAGCTATAGCGAGTAAAAGGGCGAGCAGCAAAAAGTGCCCGTTGAGCAGCTCGCTTTAGCGAGCGGATCCGAAATTAAAAGGCTGTATTTTCTCTTTAAATACCACGCAAAGGAAACCCTAAAGGATAATTCTAGAACGCGAAGGAAAACTCAGAGACCGAGACGGAGCGAGAGAGAACATTGGATCGTGCAGAGGAGAATGAAGAAATCAAATTTGCATCAATGATGTTCACCATTAATCACTCAAAGGCTGAAACAATCAGCACAAAAGCAACAATATTCTAAATTTTTATAAATGTTTAAAAATATGCAAATAAATATCCCATTCTCGGAAGCTTTAGAGCAAATGCCATCATATGATAAGTTTCTAAAAGAGATCCTAACCAAAAAGCGGAAGCTCACAGTAGAAAGATCCAATATTTTGACAGAGGAGTGTAGTGCAATCACGCAGAAAAATTTACCTCCGAAATTAAAGGATCCAGGGAGTTTTAGTATCCCTTCAACGATTGGGTCAATGACAATAGAGAGAGTTTTATGTGATTTAGGTGCCAACATCAACGTAATGCCATTATCTATGATGAAGAAGTCGGGAATCACAGAAGTGAAGCCGATCAATATGATTTTGCAATTAGCTGACTGCTCCAACAAGCAAGCATATGGAGTAATAGAGGACATACTAGTTAAGGTGAACAAGTTCATCTTCCTGATGGACTTTGTTACCTTGGATATAGAGGAGGATGCTACTGTTCTCATGATCTTTGGGAGACCTTTCTTAGTGACCTCCGGAGCACTAATTGATGTGCCTAAAGGTGAATTGATCTTAAGGGTGGAAGGAGAAATGAATATTCTCAAAATGTTTGAAAAAGAAACTCCAAAACCTACAACTCAGCCAGAGAAAATTTTCTTTATTGAGGAAAAGAAGGCTGAAGAGGAAGAAAAGAAAGATTATCAGCCAGAAAAGAGTTGCAAGCCGGAGGTGAAGATAGCAAAGCCTAAGAGCAAGGGAAAGCACATCAAGACTATGTCTAGAGTTCTTAAGGTCAAACCTTCTCGTCCAATTCTTTGGCTTGTGGACCCTTTGACTTGGAAGAGGCTAGGAAAAGAGCTATTCCAGGTAAGCTTTCGATCCTTGGGGTTAATCCCCCGTTTGTTCCACCAAACTCTGAGGGAGGATGGTAGTTTTATATGGTATGTGGATATGAATTATTATATGTTGCATGTATATGTATGTATGTTTGTATGACACACAAGACGGTGTTTCCTTGTGTGAGGCATAAGAAGGTGTTTCCTTATGCATAGTATGAGACGGTGTTTCCTCATACGGTATGTGTAACATCCCGAGCACTGACAAGGGCAGGGAGTGATCGCCGGTGCGAAAGGGCATGGACAAGGAGCGGCTCGAGACAGGCTTCCAGCGGGGGGTTACATGCATGAATGAATCGAATCGACACCCGAAAGAGAGGAATTCCAAAGACTGTGCAGGTGTGAGACTGCACGGTTTGGGATAGCTTATAAGAATTAATTGGTACTACCTATACTAACAAGATGCGTCTTCTTTTCGGTAGCCCAAAACGGAAGAACTCCATAGTTAAGCGTGCTTGACTTGGAGCAATTCTGGGATGGGTGACCTCCTAGGAAGTTTTCCCAGGAAGTGTGCGAGTGAGGAAAAAGTACACTGAAAAGTCTCATGTTAGTATGTGTGGATAGTCATTAATTCTTGAAGTGGCCGGGCGTTACAAGTGGTATCAGAGCAGGGCCTCTCTTCCAGTACGGTGTGGTTCGAGGACAAACCAGGCGAAAGCTGGTGGACATGTAACATCCCGAGCACTGACGAGGGCGGGGAGTGATCACCGGTGCGAAAAGGCATGGACAAGGAGCGACTCGTGACAGGCTTCCAGCAGGGGGTTACGTGCATGAATGAATCGAATCGACACCCGAAAGAGAGGAATTCCAAAGACTGTGCAGGTGTGAGACTGCGCAGTTTGGGATAGCTTATAAGAATTAATTGGTACTACCTATACTACCAAAATGCATCTTCTTTTCGGTAGCCCGGAACGGAAGAACTCCATAGTTAAGCGTGCTTGACTTGGAGCGATTTTGGGATGGGTGACCTCCTGGGAAAACGTGTGCGAGTGAGGAGAAAGCACACTGAAAAGTCTCGTGTTAGTATATGGGGATAGTCATTGATTCTTGAAGTGGTCGGGCATTACAGTATGTTGCAAGACAGTGTTTCCTTGCGTAATGCATACTTGTTATATTCTCTCGCTACTAGGATTACATTATTGCACACTACATTATCATACATATTCTGATGCATGCATGAATTTTTATACTGTGTTTATACCAGAAGTGAGCTTAGGGGTGGAGGAGCCCTCCAAGGGTCCCTAGCTTATTGAGGTAATTATATTATCTCACCCCACGTTATGGGGATTACCATTTCAGGTACAGGAGCTGATGGTGCTGAGGCATCACGTGGCAAGAAATCAGATGAGAGACATGATACTCAGGATTAGCTTGTTATGCTAATACGTATTTGGCATGGTTTTATTTTGGATATGTATCTATATGCCATGTCATTATATGCCATGTTGATTAGGAGATGTCTATGCCATGTTGATAGTTTATCTATGTTGATAGTTATGTCTGTATATGTAACACCCCGTGTATACCCGATTTGTTATCATTTCATCGTATTAAGCAACGCTTAATTAAAATGCGAAATAACTTTTTTTTCATTCAACTATGACGTCATTATCATTAATCAAGTTGATTACTTAATTCATCTCAAAAGATTATCTGTATGTAATTGCAATTAAACAACTAACTGAAATACCTCATATAATAGATAAGCGTGTATCTAAAATCACGGAACTACAACACGTAGATCAGACATAATCCTGATAGTTTATACTTTATACAACACCAAACTAAATTCATAACATCATAAATGTGTCATGGACAATCCCCATCCTAACCAAATCAGGCAATAAGCCCAACAGAGTCTTGATACTCACCGACAAGTGTATCGATCGCACAAGTAATACAGTGATAAGAAAAGTATTGTCTCCACAGGGATTGTGATCGTATATCAAATAATCGTTCCTTTTAAGACCGAAGAGTTCAAATAATTGTAACGAGATGTCGTGGATTTGAGTAATAATAAGAATTAAAAGTAAAAACGTATTTTTGGATTTTTGTTTATGAGAAAGAGAACAGATATTGATTTTTGTAATTAAGAGAAAACATTGTAGCTAGAGTGCACTCACCAAATGATCCCCGCTTCTTACTTTGGATTGATTTAAAATACTCATTTATATAAATTCTCAGATAATTATCATCTAAAAATAATTAGTTAAATTCCAATCCCTTGGTAATTTAACCCTTTAACCTCAATTGGAACCCTAATCCCATAGTAATTCCTCATGAAATTAAGCAATAAATATGATAAATAAAACATCTGTAATCAACATACGTCTATTCCTAGTACGCATGTAAATTGTTATCCTACTCCCTTTCAAGATTAAAACCCAATATTCCTATTTAGGATTCGAACCCTCAAACTATTATCAACTATTAGATTAATCAAGTCTAATAAAGAGAACAAAAATCACGCACAGAGTAGAGATAAAGATAAATATATAAACGAGTAGAAATAAATCAATCCTTTATAACAAGGGTCCACATAGGGTTTATGAGCCTAACTACAATAAAGAAAATAGAGTCAACCATTATCATGGCTGATAATTCAATATTCAACATAAACTGATAAATGAAAAGGGGAAGAAGATGAAATGGATCTTTGCAAGACTCTCTCTGAGCACCACCGTTGTCTCTCTTGAATTCAGAATAGGATCCCTAATTCTGTCATGAGCATCCTATTTATAAGCCCCACATCTTCTTCCAAAAATACCCTTTAGACCCACGGTCTTTTCTTTTCTCGTAAACCGGCGCTGGTTGGCGCCAGTGTGGCGCCATAGTTCTGTCATTTGTACCACCACGGTCCTGAAAAACTCGCACACCGGCGCGGGTTTGCGCCATAGTGGCGCCAGTCCGCGTCAACTTGCTGGAAATAGTACCAACGCGGTCTTGTGAAATTCGCACACCGGCGCAGGTTGGCGCCAACTTGCGCCAACTCTCTGGAAATTGTACTGAGGAGCAGGGCGCCATCTTGCGTCAGAGTGGCGCCAATTCTCTGGAATTTGGCCCAAGGTTCACCCGTGTGGAGTCGCGTCAACAAGCTCTTTACAATTTTTGTAGTTTTCACTTCTTCTACCTATATTAACACAACCAATAGGTGAGAAATTTCATTGAAATAGAGAAGTCATTATAATCAGCAAATCTGTATAAAAAGTGCTCTTTTATGACTTAATTCTAATCATTTTCAACTTGGAAAACCACATTTGCCAGAGGCACATCAAACTATTCCCAGATTTAAACGTTGTTGTCCACAGCAATGTACAAGACTCAATCCAAGAAAATTCAATTAATCTAACATAACAATCCATAGATATTCTCAGACACAATATGTCATGCATGACTGATCCAACACCACAAATTCCCAACAATGTCATCAGCTTCTGAAAGATACAAGTCTACATTGATTTCCCATCACACAGATAAATAATTTCCATTCACACTCAGTGTTTAAGGGTATCACGATCACTCAATCAATCACAGCTATAACACTACCATAGGCTTGATCATATTCTAAAAAATTCTTAAAAATGAAGAATCAAACACATGCACCAGTTAATCAAAAGGACTTCACAGGTTGTAACTTGGCCAGGTTAAAAAGGTAGGAATATATGGATAGTAGCTCAAACAACCATGAGATTGAAAACTGATATCATTTCACTTTAGCACATTCAACTCAATGGTTTTGCTCCACTAACATTCCCACAGAATTTCGGGAATTAATTCCTGTCGGCCACCTTTTATGCACATTCATCTTTTCCTTGCTTTTTCATTTTTCCCTTTCTCTTTTTTTATAAGGGCATAGAGGAAACGATGAAATTTCACATCCCCTAATTACTTGACCTTTGTGGAGCTTACCTCAATTTCTTTGTTTTATTTTCAACAAATTAGTAATTCAATCTCAGTCAAGGTAAGTCACATGGATATAGGCTAAGCCATCAATCAGGCACAGGTCATTTATCAACAAAATAAGTTCAGGCTCAAGGGGCTAGTAATGGAAAAATTCATACAGGTGAGCTATTTTGGCCATAGGCTAACAAGAACAAAATACCTTTACCATTTCAACCAATGCATGCATTACAGAGAAACAGATCAAGTTCTAGAGTGTTACAACAGTGAGGTCTTTCAATAAGGAAATTCAGTGTTGAAGCTCAAATCTCAGCTATGGTATCAATATAGACTCAAGAAGATTAACTTCGGACATTATCAAAATTTCACAACATTAGATCAGACAAACGAGTAATCATGTAATCCAATTATAACTATGCAATGTCATGCCAGAATGTCACACAACATACTTTCAAGAATTTTAGTCAAGCACATTAACTTGATAAGCACATTTAAACCTGAGAATTGCTTGAGAAACAGATCAATATATATATATATATATATATATATATATATATATATATATATATATATATATATATATATATTAGAGCAACACAAAACTAAATAAAATAACTAATAAAAAGAGTTTAGAATATCTCCCTGATAGAAGAATTGCAGTTCCAAGATGCTTTCCTAAAGCCTACCATTCCCAGATTTAAAGAATCGTTGTCCCTAGCAATAGTCAAACCATAAGATGGATGAACAACCTGCATCATCGAACAAACAGCAGCATATAGGATAAACTATAATGCGCACAATATAACATCAGAGTGTTTGGAAAATATACCAACTTAGAATAGCTAAATGACCCTAACATCAACCTATGGTCATAATAAAATAGTAAAAAGCACTAAAAAGAAAAATAAACTAATATACAATAAATCTCCGTTAGCAAGGAGATTTAATCAATCCTCCATGTCATCCCCCTCAGCAGCATGGGATGACTCATCAAATGGAGGATCTGATGGTATTGGATGCATCGGTGCATGAGACCACTATTCACAGATTTGATTCCAACCGTGAAGCCATGTGAGGAACACTTTCAATTATTGTTTTCTCTGAAAGACAGAGTCTTGGTGTCTCTTCTCACAGACTCTCCTTTTGGCGACCTTCATCCTCCGGTAATCCACATACATCTTCCAACTAGTATCAAAGATTTTCACCAATTCCTTTCTCATTGCCTTTTTCTTTGTAGGGTTAAATCTCCTTTGAGGGTTCCTCACATGTTTGACATCATCCTCCATGAGAATTTTATGGGTACAGAAAGAAGGATTTATGTCTTTTAAATCAGAAACAGACCACGCTATGGCAGTCTTATGTTCTTTCAGCACTTCTGTCAACTTCTTTTCCTGCTCAGAATATAACCCCTTATTAATGATAACAGAGTAAGTCTCCTCATCACTCAAGAAGATGTATTTAAGAGTTTCAGGAAGCTCCTTCAACTCCACTTTTGGTACACCATCTTCCTTGTCAGAATCCTTCTTCTCAAGAACTTCAAACACAACATTTTCTTCTTCCTCAAAAGGAACAATATCTCGCGCCTCTAGTTCTTCCTCAAGATCTTGAATAGAAGATTTATCTTCATCCACCACTTCTTCTAAAGCATCAAGTCTGAAACAATCACCTTCATCAGAAGCTTGTCTCATAGAATCAAAGACATTGATGGTGATAGTCTCATCATTCATCCTAACTCGGGCTTCCCTTGTTCAGCATCAATCATAGCCCGAGCAGTAACCAAGAAGGGTCTACCCAACAACAGAGGAATTTTAGTACCCTCTTCCATATCCAACACCACAAAATCTGCTTGGAAGATGAACTTGTCCACTTTAACAAGAACATCTTCAATAATACCACTCGGTTTCCTCAAATATCTATCAGCAAGTTGCAAGGAAATCTTGGTAGGTTTGAACTCAGAGGTTCCCAAAGATTTATACACAGACAAGGGCATCAAATTTATACTTGCCCCAAGATCACACAAAGCTTTGCCAGCATTTTTGTTACCAATGACAATAGGAATGTTAAAACTCCCTGGATCACGACGCTTACGAGGAAACTTTTTATGTATAATAGCACTGCACTCTTCAGTAAGTGCAACAGTTTGGCATTCTTGCAACTTGTGTTTTCTTGATAAGAGATCCTTCATAAACTTGGCATAATTAGGCATATTAGCCAAGGCTTCAGCAAATGGAATATTAAGGTGAAGCTTTTTGAAAATATCCAGGAACCTTCCATACTGTTGCTTCTGATCATCCTGCTTGAATCTTTCAGGATAAGGTGCCATGACTCTCACATATTCAGGACTCAACTCAAATTTCTCCTTTTCAACTGGCTTCACCACTTCAGCAGGTTTTCCAATTTCTTTTTCAGGCTCACCTGGAGTATCAAGCTTCTCTTCAACCTCAGGAGATGGAAGTATTTTACCACTTCTAGTTATGATGGCCATACAATCTTCCTTCGGATTAGTAACTGTGTTACTAGGAAAAGTACCTGGAGTTCTATCAGCAATTGCTTAGCCAGTTGGCCAATTTGATTCTCCAAATTCCTGATAAATGCATTTGTATTTTTGGTGTTGGCTCTAGTCTCCTCCATGAAAGCACTAGAATGTTGAGCCATTTGTCCTACTAATGTCTCCAATTCAGAAGGTTCCTTGGTTTGGATTGGTGTAGGTTGCAGATAATTGTTAGAACTATAGTCAAGACCACCTCCTTGACCTCTCCTCTGAAAATTGCTACCAGAATTAAAATTCTGATTTCTGGAAAAAATTTGTTGGGCCTTCTGTTCATACCAAACCCCATTCACTTGCACTTATTGAGGAGGATCAGAAGACAACAAAGAAGGACATTCATTAGATTCATGATTGTCTTTGCAATATTCACAAACAACAGCAGCGGCTTGAGCTTGAACACTAGAAAGCTGCATCTTATCAAGCCTTGAAGTCAAATTTTCCATTTGTTGAGATAATAATTTATTTTCAGGTAACACCACATCATTGCCATCTAGCTTAAGAATACCTCTCTTAGGCTTGGCTGACAAACCTTCATTTTCGTTAGCAGCCATTCTTTCAATCAGCTCAAGAGTTTCATTTGTTCTCAAGGATTTAATACTGCTCCTGCTGCACCATTCAACACCATTCGAATTTCTGGTTTACAACCGTTGAAGAAGACTCTCACCTGATTAACAGTAATCATGGGATAATGAGGACATCTCCTCATTAAATATTTAAATCGGTTCCATGCTGCACACATAGTTTCACCTTCAGCTTGAGTGAAATTGGTGATATCATTCACCATTTGGTTGTATCTCTCCATTGAGAAGAACTTAGTAAAGAACTTTTGTGACAAATCTTCCCATGTAGGAATGCTTCTTGCAGGTTGTCTTTCTAACCAATTAAGAGATTTTCCCTTAACAGAAAAAGGGAACAACCTCAATCGGATTGCATCATTGGACACCTGAGGATGTTTGGTCGAGTCACCGATCATCAGGAATCTGTCAATGAACCTGTGAGGGTCTTCATCCTCCTCTCCACCAAACTGAGCTCTTTCCACCAATTGAATATTGGAATACTTGAGCTCCCAATTGTTGTTGGCAACATCAGGTTGAACAATGCTCGAGTTGGGCCTGTTGAACGATGGAGTCAGAATAGTATCCATGAGTGGATTATCTGCTTCATTATTTCCTGCCATGGTTTGTGCTTCTTCAGACAGAATTTCTAACTCATTGAATTCAAGCTTCTTCCGAGCAATTTTTCTGTTCCTCTTTTCAGTCTTTGTAATTTCCAAATCAAGTGAGAATTCTGGAAGTTCACCTTGTAACAGCCCGTGTTAACCCGGATTGTTAACATACTATCGTATTAAGCCATGCTTAATTAAAATGCGGAATAACTTTTTCTTTAATTCAATTATGACATCATTAACCTTAGCCAACTTGATTACTTAATCAATTTCATAAAATAATGCCCGTGTGTAAATTGCAAGACAACTAACTGAAATACCTCATATATAAATATAAAGTGGGTATCTAAGTCACAGGACTACAACACATAGCCTGGACCAAAATCCTGATACATTAATACAAATTTAACTAAAAGAAAGCATACTCAAGTCTATGTGGCATGGACAAACCTCATGC
The DNA here is from genome assembly GCA_032173675.1 of Gastrolobium villosum. Classification (NCBI taxonomy): domain Eukaryota; kingdom Viridiplantae; phylum Streptophyta; class Magnoliopsida; order Fabales; family Fabaceae; genus Gastrolobium; species Gastrolobium villosum. Next base: position 12,962 of record JAVKPL010011463.1, on the reverse strand, counting down.
TCACCATATAAGGCAACAATGCCTAACATCAGTCTCAACAGAAAATAACATAATAATAGCGGAAAACATAAACAGCAGTCAATATCCAGCATCCAACACGTTAGCATATCACAGTAATATCTAACTCAGCTCTGGCCTCCTGCCCCCTGAGGCCTCAACATTACCTGAACCTGAAATAAGCGTCCCCAAACGTGGGGTGAGATCTCTAAACAAGAAATCTCAGTAAGACAAGGGATCCTCAAGGATCTTCCACACCAAGCTCACTTACATGTGCAATATAAGTTCAAAAAGCAGTATTTCCAATATTAGTTCCAAAACTATGCAGTGCAATAGATATTCGTGCCATGTATGTTTATACTATCTACTGGCCAGAGAAATGTAGGAATATGTCTAAACCCACATGAGTACAAGGAACACCGCTTGCACCTCACCCAGAGCCTCACCTTATCGTATGTGCTACATACTCAAGCTTACCGTAAAGGTGGACACCACATTGCATATCATAAAAGCACATTGCATAAAACAGCTCAACAACATTTCCAAATGTCAAAAGCATGTAACACAACATGCATAAAACACATCCCAATGGGACATGGTGGAACCACAACATGGCTAAGCCGAGGACACGAAAGCTTACCTTGCAAGCAATCGATCCAAGCCAAGAGTCCAACCACTCTCAAGTCCAAACACAGCAGTATCACAATCTGTTATGGACCAATAATATGTCATTAATTATGCATCACAAGCATACAACTTAAAGTCTACGCCTTTCCCTTACGTTTTACGTCTTAAGGCTTCCAACAAAGCCATAAGCCCTTAATCACATGATTCTGACTTAGTTCATTAATTACAGAAGTTCAACTTCCTTAATCTAGGGTCCACAAACCCCCAATAGCCTACTGTACCCACAGCACAGCTACTATTCTGCGAAATCCCAGAATATTCAGATATTACTCGGGGACATATCCGGATATTCAATATCTGGATATCTGACTTACAATATCCGGATATTCAATATTCGGATATCCAAATCCCCATATGTGGATATCAATATCCGGATATCTGTTCGACAAATATCCTGATATTTCATGACAGAATGCAATTCTGCATTTTCGTGAAAATATCCTTCCAAGGTCTAACTTTTACCAATTCAATACGTTCAAAACTCCATTTTTAAACACATACAAGTTTACTTATGTGTTGGTTACTTGTTCAACCCCTTCACATACCAAGATACCACCTTTAAGCCACAAGAACGCAAGCTCAAGTTAAGGTGACTTACCCCAAGGCTTAAACAGCAACTCAAAGTGCCTTTGGAGCTCATAATGCAGCTCCTAAGTCCAGCACACCCAAGGACACAAAAATGTTACACCAAAGGTTGGTTCTTGGCACCAAAGGTCCCTCCTTGGACCTCACAATGGCATGACCAAAGCCCACCACACAACTCTCCAAACCAGCACTCAAAACCCAACCAACAGTGGCTGAGTGTACAGCAAATACAGCTTCACACCCTCACAACCCACCCTACCATGTGTTTGTAAGAAGAAGGAAGAAGAATCATGGAGGAAAATGGCCCTAGACTCTTGAAATGAGAAGAGAGCCAATGTAACAGTGTTTGGAGGTGCTGATCAACCTCAAACCCACGTAGGGAAATTAGGTTTTTAGGGTTTTGTGCCATAAGTTAGTATATATAGCCACTTAATCCTTTAACGCGCAGTATTAGCCTTAATAGCTACGGAAAAGATCTTGATCCCAAACTTTGAAATCTAAACCTACTCATTTTTCTAAGATTTTTCATATTTTTATTTTATTTTTCGGAGCACCTTTCCGGTATGCGTTTTTCCATAGCCAGTATCAGTTCTGGCATCAGATCTCATCATTTTGACTTGAAACTCATTTTATAAGACCTACATAATATTCTAGTAATTATCATGCATTTGTTATAATTTTTCGAGATACTTTTCCGGTACGCATTTATACCGGGTAGCAGAACCGGTGTCTGCACTTTTCTTCCGAAAAGCGACTTTCAGCATTCTTACTCACTTACTATAATTATTTAAGCCAAATAATAATTATTAAAGTTAATTATGGAATCATTTCCTAATTTATCACAATTAATTTATTAATTACCTTAATTAGCGGTGCGGGTTCTTACACACCTCGCATACAACTGAGAAAATAGATTAGTAGCACTGTTCAAATATCACAAAAATTAAAAACAAAAATAAAAATAAAAATAAAGTCCAATCTTAAAAATCAAGATTAAATGATATTAGAAACGCTAGTCCCCGGCAACGGTGCCAAAAATTTGATGTTCACCGGCAAGTGTACCGATCGCACATGTAACACAGTGATAAGAAAATTATCGTCTCCACAGGGATTGTGATCGTATATCAAATAATCGTTCCTTTTAAGACCGAAGAGTTCAAATAATTGTAAGGAAATTTTGGGGATTTGAGTAATAATAAGAATTAAAAGTAAAAACGTATTTTTGGATTTTTGTTTATGAGAAAGAGAATAGAGATTGATTTTTGTAATTAAGAGAAAACATTGTAGCTAGAGTGCACTCACCGAATGATCCCCACTTCTTACTTTGGATAGATTTAAAATACTCATTTATATAAATACTCAGATAATTATCATCTAAAAATAATTAGTTAAATTCCAATCCCTTGGTAATTTAACCCTTTAACCTCAATTGGAACCCTAATCCCTTAGTAATTCCTCATGAGATTAAGCAATGAATACGATAAATAAAACATCTGCAGTCAACATACGTCTATTCCTAGTACGCTTGTAAATTGTTATCCTACTCCCTTTCAAGATTAAAACTCCAATATTCCTATTTAGGATTCGAACCCTCAAACTATTATCAAATATTAGATTGATCAAGTCTAACAAAGAGAATAGAAATTACGCACAGAGTAGAGATAAAGATAAATATATAAACGAGCAGAAATAAACCAATCCGTTGTAATAAGGGTTCTGTTGCAAACTCGGCAAGTATATCGATCGTTCCAAGTAATAAAAGTGAAAGTAAGATCGTCTCCACATGGATTGTAGACCAAGTACTACAATAAGCAGTCCCCTTAAGTTGAACAGATCAAGAGAGGTGGCAATTGTTGTTGATTTAAAATGAAAAGTAAATTAAAAAGTAAATTGCGTATTTTTAGGGTTTTCTGAAAACGGATGAACAAATCGCATAAAATTAGGGTTTGAAAAAAATTGTAAAAATATTGCAGTAAAAGTACTAACACCTGTTTGATCCGCACCTTGTAATCTGAATGTAAATTTACATATGAATTACCCATTGATCAAACGATTCACCATCTTTTATTTAATCGGTTAAGCCCTAATCCCTTAGGGATCTTAACCTTATTAACTTTATTAGAACCCTAATTCCTTAGAGATTCCTTTTCGGATTAAACATACAAATCGATGAATCTTTCACGTTTGCAGTTCATGTAGCCTATCCCTAGTGCCTACATGAACAACTATTTTCCTCCTTTTCGGGAATTAGGATCCCAATATTCCTATTGTGAATCCTAACCCTAGTGATCTGTTAGAATGATCAGATCTAAAAGAACAATGAGATGAAGAACGAAGGAAAATAGATGTAGAAAGATAAACATATATAAATCAGATCCAAACTACAAGGGGTTCACATTCAGGGTTGTGACCCTTATCACAATAAGATGATCTAGCCAACCATAGTCATGGCTGATCTTAAATAAAATTCAACAAGAAAGTGTAAATTACAGAACGATGAATGAAGAACGAAGAACAGCTCCTTCTCCGCAGTGACGGCCCTTCTATAGGTCAAAAACCAGTATATCTTGTCAGAAATGTAATCCTTCTATTTATAAAAATAAACATTTTCTCTTTTCCAATTTTTCCCCTTGAAAGCACAACTGTGGCTTCCGCAACTGACGCTATCAGCGTCAGTTCCACGCTATGAGCGTGGATGCCTCTGACTTTCCACACCATCAGCGTCAATCTCACGCTGTGAGCGTGGATGCTTCTGGTCCCCCACGCCATGAGCGTCAATCCCACGCCATGAGCGTGGATCCTTCTGGATTCCCACGCTATCAGCGTCAATCCCACGCTATAAGCGTGGGTCTTCACTTTGGCCAATCCTCATTTTTCTTCCAGATTTGTTTGCTTTTCCTGCAAAATGAGCATAAAATCAGTTGAACACTCCTGAAATTAGAATTTAAGAATTACAATAAGAAATGTTGCCTTTTTAATGAGGAATAGTTCATTATTTTTCTCTTTTTGGCTTGAATTCACTAATGTGCTGAAGGCACATCAAACAATTCCCAGATTTGAACGTTGCTGTCCCCAGCAAGGTAATGAATCAAAAGAAAAGTAAGATTAATTCTGCAAAGAGACATCTGAACATATACATCTTAAGAAATTAAACTGCTATGCATGTATAACTTCCTGGTAAAAGTTCACAATAATACTCTTCAGTTGTATCAAGAATTTGAATCCTAGCTTGAATGTTCCTCACTAGATACATATATTCTCATTACTCAGTGTTTGAGGGTTCTGCACTCATTCCATCAATGTAGCAGTAATCCATGATTTTGAACATATTCTCAAATTCCTAAAAATAAGGAATCCATTTGACATGCATAGACTGATCAAAAGGTCTTTAATAGGTTAAAACTTGGCCTGGTTTGAGGGTTGGAATATTTGGTTAGAGGCTGATGAATTTGGAGAGACTGAATTTCTAAGATTTTTGACCTTACTTTCTTCTCATCCCTTCAATTCTGCCATTCTCACATTTTTGATCCTTTTTCCCTTTTTTTCACTATCTTTTCATCTTTTTGTTTTTCTTTTCTCTTCTGAGCTTTACTTCTCAAATCATTCTCTTTTACTTTACTTAACTTTTTCTTTTCTGAGAAAGATTTTGATTTTAGTCTTTGGAATCAGCAATTCAATCTCTCAAAGTGTGTCAATGAGACACGGTTAAGCAACTTTCACAAGGTGTTTGAAAAAATTGGTCTTATGATCAAAAAGGGTTTAACAAAGGATGATTTCCCAGGTAGGTTATTTGGCTGTAAGCTTAACAAGAAAAATTGCCTTTATCATATCAGTCATGCATGCAAGCTAGAGAAACAATTAAAATTCAAGAAAACTACTACAATGAGGTCTCTCTGAATAATTTTTTTCTGTTTTAAACTCAATCTTCACAGCTGTTTTTCAAACTAGGATCTAACTTCTAGAATTCACATCAAGCATTATTTAGAAAAATTCACCACATAGCAGCTATACAGACAATCGGGCATCATTCCAAGATTATATAAACAAATGAATATTTCACAGATATCATGCTTTTGATGACTCATACCACAATAAGACTAAGCAAATATGTCAAACCTGAGATTGCTTGCTCTGAAATTCAAGTTTGTTTTTTTCTCAACATGCAAATAAAAGAAATAAATAGAAAATAAAAGACTAAATAATAACAGCAAAAGTTTAAAATTCTCCCTTTTTCCAATTAAATTCTATGTTTCCTTTCTGTTGTGTTCCACATATAGCAGGTCTCGCATATACAACATGAGACCCTAATTCCCAGATTTAGAATATTGTTGTCCTCAACAACAGACTATACTAGTCAAAGAAGCTCATTCTGCCAAATGGAACACTCACACACTTATTAATCAACAAAAATAGATATTTTATCAGAAAGTACCGCATAAAAGGGAACAATTATCCACAAAGCTGTCTACAAATACTTTAAACAACAAAATAAAAGAACTAGAAAAAATGTTTATGATGCTGAAGTAAAGAGGATCATCAGTAATCCTCCATGGCAGCATTGTCATCCTGAGCTGTGGGTGAAGAAAGTGGAGGCTATGATCTGAAACTAGTAGTGTCAATCCCACAATCACTACATAATCTCTCTATCATGCCCCTGATAAGCCTATGCTCAATCGTCACCTCTTGCATCTGACGGTCCAATCTCTCAAGTAGGACCAATTCTGCAGAAGGTGCTGCTGCTGGTGCTGGAGCTGGTGGTGGTACTGGGTGTGCTTCACCTGCGGCACAAGACGCCTTCCAGATGGCGTGACGACTGGACTCTGCCCTCATAGCATTGAAATTTGCTTGTGTAAGCTCCTTTTTCACCTTGACATCACTGGGCTCATCATCATAAATTTCCACTCCAGCTTCCAAGCAAAGCTGCTGAATCAAGGAACTGTGAGCTAGATGGATCTCGGCTTTCTTCTGGGTGATGATATAGACAATTCTTTCAGACAAAAGAGCAGTAATATTCAAATTTTCCTCACCCGTAAGGGTATATAGTAGCACTGCTCTTTCGACATTTACATCACTCATGTTTGTAGATGCAATGATAGTGGAGTTTATAAAGGTGTGCCAAAACATTGCTTCAGGATTTAGATCCACCCTTTCCAATTTCTCAGGTACCCCCGGATGTCCACTCTTTGGTTTCCATGTGGTATGATGGTGAGTGATTGCACTTCTTATTCTTTCAGCAATATCTGACATATCCTCCCAATAGAGTCCTGTTTCAGCAGCAGGTTGCATTATGTTGAATGTCTGAGCAAAATAGAAATCCTCGTTACAGTCGTGTGTGGTGCCAAGAAATCTCTCTATTGTTGCAGAAGAGAAAGAGATTTCGTGCCCACGCACCCATCTCCTCCGAGTTGTATCCACAGTCTCCAAATCAGCATTAGCACAAAATTCTTTTAGAATTATGCTGGAACTAGGAGCAGCAAATCTTACCAGCTTGTTCCATCTTCTTCTCTCAGCTGTTGTCCTTATTGGGCAATCAGTATCCAGGAAAGCACTGGTTTGCCTCTCTGAAATGATTTTCTTAGAGTCAAACCATCGATAGTACCGGTCTTGAGCCTCAGGTGATAAGAACCTAGTACTATCAAACACAGAAGATGTTAGGATTGAGCAAAATAACCGGTGCACCATAACTATATTGAGAACCGACCCGCTTTGAATTAAAAAAACCGGTTTTCCAAATTAAATTAAAAACCATAACCACTTTCAACATTTTAAAATAAATCAGTTATAAACCTGAATCAAATTACTTTGTATCCGGTTAAAACCTGAACCAAATTTCTACTTCTCAGTCTCGACGAAGCTCACATAGAACCCTAATTTTTTATCTCTAGCTTTCCACTCCCTTCATCTTCAACTTTTAAACCTTGTGATTGTGCCATCTGAAGTCCTTCGGTGAGTTGTTTTATTTCCATTCAGGTTTTTCGTTTAGATCTAGGTATTAATTATTAATTTTTTGGGGGTTTTGATTTCGGAACAAGTAATTTGCTATTTGGAGGTTTAATCACCGACGATGGCTTTTCAGATCACGAATTTGTCTCAAGTTTCATCAACATGGAAGCCTCCTCTTTCGTCTTCTACGTTTGAGAGAATTTGGGTTGTGGCAAGTGTGGAAGTTCCTCTAGCCGCTGTCATTGACTCATTGTTCGAAAGAGGTATGTGAAATATGGGTTTTTCTCCAGAATCGTTCTTTTCTCCTAAGCAATAATTATTTATGCATATTTCAGTAAGACAATGAAGAAATTCAAGAGGGAAAAAAGTATAGGTATAGATAGCTTTTGTAAAATTTTGTTAAAATTTTAGTAGAATTATCTTTATGAACTTCGCTCTTCTATTTTAGTAGAATTATTTAAACGTTCATTATTTACCGCAGAGTCGTAGCGGTTTGGAGACTCTGATAATTTGTTCATGCACTTGGCATAATTCTTGTAATTCAATTGTGATACAGAATTTTGAAAATCTTTTACCTCAGTCATGTATTCAGTACCTTTCACCTAGGTTTCTCCATGGCTTGCGTTTATATAATGAAGACATTTATAATCAGGTTATTTCATTGTCTCTGTATATGTTTATTTTGTTTCATTTTTGTTTTTTTCAAAAAAAAAAAAAAAACTTTGCTCTTGGTAGTTAGTTACACTCCAAAGAAATATAACCGGGTCCAAAAGCTTTATGCCACTCTTGTATATGTTTTATTTTCAGTTAGACGAGCTTTAGGTGTCCAGGTAAATGAGAAGATTTAAGTGTGATCCTTTCAGATCTTACTGCAAGGTATCAACATTTGTGTTTCCTCGCGTTTCCACCAACTAAATCCACTAGATCAGCTCGCAAGTTTTGTGCCACTTCCCATATATGCAAGTTAATGAACGTCTGTTTAAGGAGTTCTTGGACTCCAGATCATGTTTAGATCATTGGAGGTCGATTTTACCTTAAAAACTCAGTTTTCTGCATTCTATCGAAGAAGTATTCGAATACTTTTCGGTCAGTATTCGAATACTTTTCTGGGAAAATACAGTAATCGAATACTTCGCGAGACAGCAGCGACCTAGTTGAGTAAAATCTTGATATCTTGAGCCACAGAGCTCTAAATTGAGTGAGGTTCGGACCTATGTGAAGATAACACATAGGCCTACAACCCTGTAAATTTTCAGATCCATTGGATAAGTGGATTTCTCTGAGTTTATGTTTGAAGTCGCGACCCCCATTGCTGGAAATTCAGCTTGCTGTAAGAACTTTGCAAAAAACATAACCGGAGTTATACAACTCCGATTAAGACATAAAGTATATCGTTGGGAACCTCAAGATGTCTAGTTTAACATTGTAAATATTAGAATATGAATATTGATATAATTGTTGGTCTAAAACAGATTGTGATTCTGCTGTGTTTGGACTTTGAGTTTGTGCGAACTCTTGGCTTGGATAGCTAGCTTGCAAGGTAAGCTTTCGTGTCCTCGGTTTAGCCATGTTGTAGTTCCACCATGTCCCATGGGGATGTGGTTTATGCATGCTATGTTTCATGCTTTGATTTTTGGAAATGTTGTTGAGCTGTTATATGCAATGTGCCTTCATGATATGCATGTGGTGTCCACCTTTACGGTAAGCCTGAGTATGTGGTACATACAATAAGGTGAGGCTGTGGGTGAGGTGCAAGCGGTGTTCCTTGTACTCATGTGGGTTTAGACGTATTCCTACATTTCTCTGGCCAGTAGATAGTAGAAACACACATGGCACGAATATCTGTTGCACTGCATAGTTTTGGAACTAATATTGGAAATATTGCTTTTGAACTTATATTGCACATGTAAGTGAGCTTGGGGTGGAAGATCCTTGAGGACCCCTTGTCTTACTGAGATTTCTTTTTTAGAGATCTCACCCCACGTTTGGGGACGCTTATTTCAGGTTCAGGTAATGTTGAGGGCTCAGGTGGCAGGAGGCCAGAGTTGAGTTAGACATATCTGTGTTATGCTGACATGTTGGTTGCTGGTTATTGGCTGCTATTATGTTTTCTGTTATTATTATGTTGAGACTGATATTGGGCATTGTTGCCTTATTTGGTGAGCATGGGGTTTGTCCATGCCACATAGACTTATTATTGTCTTCTTTATTTAAAGTTGTATTTAAGTATCAGGATTTTGGTCCAGGCTATGTGTCGTAGTCTTGTGACTTAGAAACACACTTTATATATATGAGGTATTTCAGTTAGTTGTCTTGCAATTTACATACAGGCAGTATTTTATGAAATTGATTAAGTAATCAAGTTGGCTAAGGTTAATGACCTCATAATTGAATTAAAAAAAAAGTTATTCCGCATTTTAATTAAGCATGGCTTAATACGATAGTATGTTAACAATCCGGGTTAACACGGGCTGTTACATTTTATGGTATCAGAGCACTTTCTAGGGAAAAGCCTGTAGGTATTGCAATAACTTAGGATGTTTCGTTGCATGTCTACTTTGTGTTCTCTCTGATTGGTGTGTATTATGATAATGCATATATGACCACATGGCGTGGGCCTGATCAACTCATTCTTTGTGTAACTTGTGCAGAGTCATGATGCCACCAAGGAGGAACCAGAGTACGAGTGAGGATCAACCGGATCCTATCCTGGCTGCATTAGCTGAGATACAGGCGGCTCGACTAGCCGACCATGAGGCCACTAGGTTGGAAAATCAGGCGATGCTGGACGCCATCAGAGAGGCGAACAGGAGAGCCACCGCTGAGGTTCTGAAGGAGAACCGGATGGCCAACATGACTATGATGAGGGTCATGTTGGAGGAGATGAGGGCTGGTCCTGCTGCTGGCCAGTGTCCTCCACCACCTCCACCGCCACCACCGCCATCTCCTCCACCTCCACCTCCACCTAGTCAACAGGAGGACACCCAGAGTCATATGGGTGAGGGTAGTCACTTGACGGGGGCTATGCAGGTCGTTCCCGTTTTTGCGGAGGATCGAGACGAGATTGACCGTCGGCTGAATGCATTCCGCAAGCATAAGCCACCTACTTTTGATGGGTCCTACGACCCCATTGCTGCTGCTAGATGGCTCCAGGCTCTGGACAAGATATTCAGTGTGATGCAGTGCACCGATCCGCAGAAGTTGATGTTCGCCACATACATGCTGGAGGGTGATGCCCACGAGTAGTGGATGAATACCTCTCAGGTGTTCGAGATGCAGGGGCACATGATGACGTGGCCATTCTTTGAGGATTGCTTCCTTGGTCGATACTTCCCTTATGACGCTCAGGAGAGGAAGCAGGGAGAGTTTGGTAGATTGGTTCAGGGCTCGTTGTCTGTTGACGAGTACCTGGCCAAGTTTAATGAGCTGGTCAAGTTTGCTCATTTCAGGATGACGAGGCCGACTCCTATTTTTCTTACTGCTACGTTCCGGAGGGGACTTAATGAGGACATTACTGGACATCTTGTTGGTTCTGCTTCGAGGGACTTCGGGACCTTGGTACAGCAGTGTCAGGACATTGAGGGCTTCTGCAGAGCGAGTCAGGCCAAGAAGGCCAAAATTAGGGTGCCACAGGGTACTGGTGGTTCCGCTTCTTGGAGAGACAGGAAGTTTGGGAACAAGGGCAAGGGAAAACAGTTGGCGGCTAAGCAAGCGCCAAACCAGTTTAAGAAGACTTCTGGTCAGGGGAACACAGCGAGACCTCCTGCTCCCAGATGCTCGGGATGCGGGAAGTCACATTTTGGGCCGTGTGCTACAGGCCAGTTGATATGCTTCCAGTGTGGCAAGGAGGGCCACTACTCCAGAGATTGCCCGCCGGCGAGAGCTGCTGCAGTGCAGGCCGTTCCTTTGCAGATGGTTCTTACAGGGGCACCAGCAGTGCCACATACTACTGGGCGTGTGTACACCCTAGATCGTCAGCAGTCGGACAGAGCTCCGAACCTGGTCAGAGGTACTGTTACCATTGGTGGTTCAGCTGTTGATGTGCTTTTTGATTCCGGGGCAACGCATTCGCTGTGGGGCTTGAGTTTCCCAGTGATGTGCTTTCTCCACCGATGCGGGTGACCACCGCCATCGGAGAAAAATGTTTGAACTCCACTGTCCATCGCGATGTAGCGTTTCAGTGGGATGGCCGTGACTTCTCGGTAGATCTGATAGGATTGCCGATGGCCAACTTGGAGATTATTCTGGGCATGGATTGGCTGTCTAGAAACTGTGCATTGATTGATTGTTGTGCCAAGAGAGTGGTGATGTCTCCGGGTGGGTCCACAGCCAGTTCCTCACCGTTCATTTCAGTCCTGCAGGCGAGGAGGGCCTTGAGAGCAGGGGCATTTGGCTATGTCATGTTGGGAGGTTTGGTGAGTGGGACACAGGAGGATCTCACTGGCATTCCTGTGGTGAGGGAATTCCTCGAGGTGTTTCCCAAGGAGATTCCTGACTTTCCACCGCAGAGGGAGATAGAGTTCTCCATTGACTTATTGCCTGGTGTGGGGCCTATTTCACTAGCTCCATATCGGATGTCGCCACCGGAGTTGGCAGAGCTAAAGAAGCATATTGAGGAGCTTTCAGCGAAAGATTTCATTTGGCCGAGTGTGTCTCCTTGGGGAGCACCGGTCATTTTTGTGAAAAAGAAAGATGGGACTATGCGATTGTGCACCGACTACAGGCAGTTGAACAAGGTGACAATCAAGAACAAGTATCCTCTTCCATGCATTGATGATTTGTTGGATCAGCTCAGGGGTGCTTGCGTGTATTCAAAGATTGATCTTCGGTCCGGATACCATCAGATACGGGTTAAGCCGGAGGATGTCCCAAAGACAGCGTTTCGCTCGAGGTACGGGCATTATGAGTATTTGGTGATCCCGTTTGGACTCACCAATGCACCCGCAGTGTTCATGGACTACATGAACAGGATCTTCCAGCCGTACCTGGATCAGTTTGTGAACGTCTTCATTGACGACATCTTGATTTACTCCAAGATAGAGGAGGAGCATACTGAGCACTTGAAGATTGTGTTGCAAGTGTTGAAAGAGAAAAAGTTGTATGCAAAGCCATCGAAATGTGAGTTTTGGCTCAAGTCGGTAAAATTTCTGGGTCATGTGATTTCTGCGGATGGAGTTGCAGTTGATCCTAACAAGATTGAGGCCGTGATGGATTGGGAGAGGCCCAAGATGGTTACAGAAGTGAGAAGCTTCTTAGGTTTGGCAGGGTACTATAGGAGGTTTATAGAGGGATTCTCCAAGATGGTGCTACCGATGACTCGTCTTACCCGAAAGAAGACTCCATTCATGTGGACTCATGAGTGTGAGGAGTGCTTCCAGGAGTTGAGGAGAGACTGACTACTGCTCCTGTGTTAGTTCTTCCTGATCCTGCGGAGCAGTTTGAGCTTTATTGTGATGCCTCTGGCAAGGGGCTAGGCTGTGTGTGTATGCAGAAAGGGAAAGCTGTTGCTTATGCTTCAAGACAGTTGAAACCTCATGAGGAGAACTACCCGACTCACGACTTGGAGTTGGCAGCTATTGTTTTTGCTTTCAAGATTTGGAGGCATTACCTGTATGGCATGAAGTTTGCTGTATTCAGTGACCACAAGAGTCTGAAATATCTGTTTGACCAGAAGGAGTTGAACATGAGACAGAGGAGATGGATGGAGTTCTTGAAGGACTACGACTTTGAGTTGAGGTATCATCCTGGCA